>VXBT01005528.1:248962-321413 GCA_013400235.1 Oriolus oriolus
AGATGAAGAGACACACACAGTCATAATTTAACAACCCAGATTGGCACCTTGGTCCATCTGAGAGGCACTGGGGCATGAGAGAGCCTCCTGGAGTGGGCACAAACCACACAGCACCTATGGAACTTCACGCCCTTCTGTCTAATTTGGGCATTTGGGACATCTCAGGCAGCACCTGGTCTCTCCTTTAAAGTCTCTGTACCCTCCAGGGAGATTTCCTTGATAATATCTGCTCAATCCATGCCACAGCCAGACCCATCTCTCTCTTCTATGTAATCCCCATGCTCAGCACAAGCAAATAACACAGCAAAGAACATTAACCAGGGTCAAACCATCTCCCATGTTGGTCTCTGTTGTTTTTATCACTAGACAAACCAAATAAGTGATTATCAACAAGAAATAATCTCTTTTAAAACATTATGCTGAGAGGTGTCTTTGAAGAGGTCTGGAGTCCACAGGCAGTCTCAAAATTCAGTAATTCAGCAAGTTCTTCAAATGTTCTCCTCTTAATTGAAAAAGTCAATTAAGCCCCCTTTCCACCTAAAAACAGCGTGGAACTGGGGTTGTGTTTAACCTGATCCATCCCATGACAGAGCAGGAAACTGCAGCACCACAGGGGAGCAAACACTTGGAGTAGGTGGTCTCACTGCCAAGAAAAGAAGAAGTCTTGAAAGAATGAGACGCAGGGTCCCAAGGAAGTGATTTTGAGTTTAATGCATGAAGCAGCAGCAGGAAGGGGCTCTGGTTATTGTCTGGCTGCCAGCAGGTCAGGCTGGGCAACCCAAATTAGATATCAGAGAGAAGTCACAGACAGAGTGTGGGCCCCCCAAAGGCTGGACTGAGCTCACCACGAAACATCAGGTGTCCCTGTGTGTTTTCAGGTACAAGAAAAGCACCGGTCACCATTCAGCACCTGGGAGAGGTGTCCCTGCCTAGGACAGGTCCCCCTGTGCCGGTGTCTCTCTTTCTCCAGTAGTGCTTCAGACAGTGACCGCTCCCATCACCATCTTGCCTGGCTCCCAGCTCACCCTCCCAGTGTCATCCACAACCTCCCTCAGCTGCCTTTCCTCCCACCTCAGTGCCTGTGTGCTCTGAGACAGGAGCACATTTCAGACATGCTTGTGAGGAGACTGAATTGCCATGATTTTACTCCAGGAGCCTGCAGACACCCTGCAGGATTTACAGCCCCATTTCTCCAGGCACCACACAGATGGGTTTGAAGAGACAGTCCCTTTCCCGAGCTGAGTATAGATGAAGCAAAAAGAAAAAAAAAAAAAAGCCAGCCTAGGAAATTTATTATAGTTCCTCAGCAGCAGAGTAAGGGAAAAAAAATGCCAGCCCCAAGCTTGGTGTTCTGCCCGGACCATTTTCCCATTCCTGTCTTTTAATACATTTAACTTTCACTTTTGCAGGCATTTTGTTGAAACAAACTTTACAGTCCATAACATCAACGGCACTAAAATGTGGCAATTAATCACAGTCAGCCGCCAAGTTTCCACTGAGTTCAAGCATTTAAGTCACAATTAGCAGACACAGTATTTCAGGATCTCAGTTTAGTCAAAACATGGAAATGCTGAACCGTATTTGATCTATGACACTGGCAGAGATGCAAGCAGCCCATTACTGTACAGCTGTATTCATCATAATTTATCTGGTCTCTATCGAGCTCTGCTGTGTTCACCAGGCCGTGAAGGAAAGGACTGTAAGTAATCCTTGAACCTGCAGAGATGATGGTTAAAGCCTAGTTTGCCCAGCAAATTTTACTGTCCTGTTCCGCACACGCACAGCCAGTAAAGTTCCTAAGAATAAGCACTTTAGGACCAAAAAGATCAATTTTTGCAGTAACAGGCTCCAGGAGTGCCAGACCAGCTGTACATTCAGCTCCCAAAGACGCTGCCAAAGCAACAGCAACCAGCTCCAGAGCAAGGAGGGGCTCACCCACAGCTTTCTTACAGGGGAGACATTGCTCTGCTATTTACACCATTCTTCACTAGCAGAGCAAACAGCCACTAAACACCAAAAAAAACCAGGGGAAAAAAAAATGCCTTTAACTGTCAGGGAGAACTCTTTCTTTTCTTACCTCAGTCCCTGCAAGGCCAATGCAGCATTTCAGAGAGGGGCTGCTAGGGGACAGAGAGGATATTTGGGAGATGTCTGTGGGTGGTGGAGCAGCTGCTGAGGGCTCAGACTCAAATCAGCTCACCAGCAACTCAGAGCTCGTTCAAAATCTGATGGAAGACTGGCACAGGTAAAGCAGACAGGGCTAAAACTGCCCATTCAGATGCACATCCTGCTTGAGCTTCCAGCCTGAAGGATACTGCTGGAATTACAGAAGTTACACACTTGGCATGGCAACCAAAAAAAAGGGCTCTCTGAACTGACTATTCTCATGAAGTACAACTCACGAAAAGAAGCATTTCCCCTCTCCCTCCAAAGAAACCCACAAAGAAAGAAACAAAAAAAAGCTTAATGGTTGAAAGGAGAGAATCAGAAAGGCAAATTAAAAAATTAAAAATTGTAAAAAAGACGGGTTCATTGTCTAGCAGCCACTGATGAATGGCAGGGCAGAGGAACAAGAGGAAAAATTAACCTCAAAGGCTCCATGAGAAGGCGCCCAGTGAAGCTGAAGTGTTGTTTACAAATGAGCTGCACTTGAAGGCTCATAACTGCACTGCACAGAGCAGGTCCTGTGGGGTAAATCTATCCACTTCATCTCCCCATCCTCATGGGCTGGGCCTTCCCACTCCTCTGCCCATGGGGTGTGAGTAAGGCCGTGGTGAAGAGGCAAAGCCAGGGCTGCTGGGGCTCTCTTCCCCTCGGTGCCCCATGATCCAACCCAAAGGGGCAGCACAACCCCGTGCTTGGTTCCCCCAGCAGGGCTGCCCAGCCAACCACCCCCGTCCCCCTGCACCCACCTCCTGGATGGAGAGCAGATGGCAAATCCAAGCCATCCACCCCTCCTTATGGCAGCAGCGCTCCAGACTTTTGCTTCTCGTGTGGGCCTGCCCTGCCCCCGTGCCACGCTGAGCGGGAAGATGTCTGCAGCCTGAGCCCAGCCTGCTCCGTATCCATCAACACCTTCAGCCTCTGGGCTCTGCCCTCCCCTGCTGGGCACGAGCCATCTGGACTCTGACACATTCACGGTGTTGATATGGATGTCTCCGAGCTCTCAGAGTGATGGATGCCTTGCCCAAGCCTCCACATGTCACCAGAATGTCCTACTTTCCCCACTTGCCTGAGTTTAAGTCTTGTAAAGAGGTTGCACGGAGCCTATTTCTGGCTTGGCAAAGGCATGCTCATCTCCAGGGTGGACTTTTTTAACTGATTGTGCTTAAGATGATTTATAGGTTTCCAAGAGTCAAAGTCAAATCACATCACTGCGTTATTTTTGTATTATTATTCATGAAGCTCACTCAAAGCTCAATTCAAAGGGCATCTGTAAACAGTTGGGGAAGAGCTGGGAGCCCCACTGTAATAAATGAGTCATTTCTCAGTGGAGAAGGAAAAACTTACCATGTCAGCAGGAAGAATGCACATGGCAG
Source organism: Oriolus oriolus (assembly GCA_013400235.1). Classification (NCBI taxonomy): domain Eukaryota; kingdom Metazoa; phylum Chordata; class Aves; order Passeriformes; family Corvidae; genus Oriolus; species Oriolus oriolus. The sequence continues at coordinate 252,502 of VXBT01005528.1, forward strand.
AGCCTTGAGAGAAAAATAAAACAGGGTTAAGGGAATAGAAATACAAGGAAATCTTAAAGGAAACAGAGAGAGCAAAATATACAAGTGGAAAGAGTGTCAGATGGAGTTGTATAAGGAATTGCTCTCATGAAGCTTTCCAAAAGCTCCAGAGCTTCAGAATGGGAGAAAATCATTCTGTTTGTAGAACTACTTTGCACCTCCCTTCCCACCAAGCTTACTTCTCAAACTGGATGCCTAGGTGCAGAAGAGATGGTGCAAGGACTCCCAAATTGAATCAGCCTTGTAGACTTTGATCCATGAATAAACTTACCAAGTCAGGGAATTATTTCCTAGAAGGTGCCTGGCTCAGAGCAGACTGGATGGCCAGCGAAGGCCAGTCCTCAAACCTACTACCATTGTTCTCCAAGGAGAGAGCAAGCATCCAGGTAGGAGCATTCACAGTAACAGGGAAAGCGGGCAGGAATATTTTCATACTCTTGTTGCGCTGTCCACAACGCATTTTTGGTCCTTAAGGACAAAATTTTCTCTTGCACTGGGCGGTGTCAGCCTTTCCTGAACTATCTGGAACTTCTGCCTGATGTTTTATCAGAAAAGTACAAAGCGGCTTTAACTTTGTGTGAGCTGAATCAGAGCTGGGTTATATCAGTGCCTCTGCAGGGGAATTCAGGGGAATATCTGTCCTGCAGGGGCTGCCAAATCAGAGCCAGCCCTAAGAGCTCCAAGGATGAAGGTTGGTAACCTGCACAGCTGGCGCTCTCACACCGCTGCTCACAGAGGGAAAGATCTCTTCCCAGGATAGACCAAAGCTTCCTAACTCAGATGCCAGAGGTTCATCTGCCTCTCAGGCAGGGCTCAGCTGGAGGTGGTTCCTTTTCATTAAAATAACAAGGTGTTGAAACCACCACTGGCTCCAAGCCTGTTAAAAAATATTCTTGGTCTCACCTGTGTCAACCTTTGCAGCTGGCTCCTTCCCCTCCAGCTGTCCCCGAACCCAGGCAGCTCTGCCAGCCCTCCTGATGTCCCCTTCCCGTGTGATGACTATACTTTTGGTAAAAGTATCAGTTCTTTTAATTCACTGTGCTTTTCTCAAGAAAATCTCCTGGCTGATTATTTTCCAGGTACTTCTGTATTTGTTCTGAGGTGTTTGCTTTCCCCACTTTAAAATGTGTTTCATTAGGAGGCTCCTTGCTCTCGTGTGGCTAGGAAAGCCTAAGTGACAGACTCACCTCTTACAGCACCGTTTGTAGGCATTTCTTTCAGCAGAAGTTGTTTCGTGGGGCTGATTCTTTAATTTTCCTTCCCTGAGCTCTTCTCATTGCTGAGGTTTTTCACAGAGCTGCCAAAAGTACCAACAGAGGCTTTTCCCCTGCATGGTGGCTGATGCTGCAAAGTCCATCACTCCACGTGGGAAGCAGGAATGGTTCTATCTGGAGCAGAGAGCCTCATAGATCAGCACTTGGCTCCTCAAATGAAGCAGTTTTGAAATTAACACCTCAGCTCTTTTGCCATGATCGTGGTTGTAATCCTTCACAATTACCTCCAAGTGGCATTTGCTCCCATTCAAATGAATAATCTCCTGCAGGGACTGCCAGGAGCACGTGGAGGGAGGGGGAGAAAAGAAGGATATAACTAAAAGGGAAGAGAATGCAGCAGATCTGCTTCTTTGTTTCTGTCCTTCCCTTGTTTTTCCTCTCAGAATTATAATTATGGCTCAAAAAGTGCAGGTTGTTTACAGAAAATGCTGAAAGAGTTTCACCAGCAAAGGTGATGAGGGATCCCAGGAATATGGAGTGTGGGATTGCTGCTCATGGACTTGATGATCCCTGTGGGTCCCTTCCAACTCAGGATATTCTAGGAGTGAAGGACCCTTCGGTGCCGTGAAGCTGCGGTTCGTGCTACCTTCCACATCACACTGCTTTGTCTTCTTGGCCCTTCCTAAATCTTAATGCCAAACCAGTCTGGAGCCTTTTAATATATCACTTATGTCTTCCTGAGGTGTGTAGATAAATGAAAGAGAAGCCAAGAAATTCACTGGACATACTTTGCCACTTTCAGAGAGTCTAGGAAGCAAAACTGATTGTGAAGCAGAAGCACAACTTTCATATTAACCACAACGGGCAAGAGCAGTGGGATTTCCTTTCCTTTCCTTTTGACACAGTGTGAAGATGAGTCACCCCACCTCCAGACCAGACAATGAGTAAAGAAACCAAGCCCTGCCAAAGTAAATAATTCAAGCGTCCATGTAGACACAGAGCTTAAAACGCCCAAACTCTGCTGGGGGTGCTGCAGAATCAGGCTGCAAACAGGAAACTGAAGTGTGGGATTACAGTGGGGATACAGAGCAAAAAGCAGCTTCATGTTCAAATAATAAATTTCTGGAAAAAGGTAGTGCTGCCTGCCTGGGTTTGCTGCAGTGACCTCGCTGCTGACCCTGCTGTGAGCAGGAGACTGAGCCAGAGTTCTCCTGAGGTCCCTTCCCCACTTGCATTATCCTGTGATCCCCCAGCCACTCACCTCCTGCCACCCGGGTTGTGTACTTAGCTTGAGTTTCCCTGAGGTAAAGTGTCCAAAGGCTTTGCTCAAAGCCCTTGCAGAACTGCAATCCATGGTACAAATCACTGTTCTGCATGCTTTGCAGGCACACACCAAACCAGGCACACATTAGGAGCGAGCCCTGGGGTGATCTAACCAGGTCTGCAGGATAAAAATGATGTGACGTGTGTAGGTGTTGGAAGCCAGAAAGAACCATCATGGCCATTGAGTGTGACCTCCTAAACACACAAGCAAAAGCATTTTAGCCAGTGTTCTGCACCAAAGACTTCTTTACCATGACCACTTTGCCCATAAATGCAGAAGCATTTCAAACACCTTCAGAACTGAGATACCTGGAGGTCTTAAGGCTGGATTTTATGTCTCCAGTCAGGAGAAGACACACATAAAACAAACAACTGGATAGGATAGAAATATTCCCAAATGGAATGCTAGCAAGCTGCTACTCTCACCCTCTCTTTAATCATCTGGTTCATTTAGTGACACTGAACAGGCTCCCTGGGAAAAGTCCAGCCTGTGCAGTCCTTGAAAAATCTCCACAAACCTGAATTCTTGGGATACTCAGTGCTGGATATTTCTCCAGCCACATGGGTGTTTTATCACAGAATTGTGGAATGGTTTGGGCTGGAAGAGACCTTAAAGATCATCTCATTCCAACCCTCCTGCCACGGGCAGGGACACCTCCCACTAGACCAGGTGTCTTCAAGTTCTCATCTAGCCCTTGGATAAGACTTGAAGATCCAGCTGATCATTAAGGTCCCTCCAACCCAAACCATTCTCTGCTTCTATGAACCACCTGCAAACCATCTCTTGCCACCTTGTAACCCCCAGAGCTGAGGCAGCTCACTCACATCGATTGAAGAGGTGTGGTCAGGAATGTAACTTTTCCATTTCTTCCTTGTTCAGATCCTCCCTGGAAGCTTTGGCCACGTTACTTAACAGCTTCGAAGATGGGAACCTGCTGTGAGGCAGAAGGGTCCTCAAAACTCCAGCTCTTAAACCCTCTAAAGAATTCTTCCCTTGCTTATGCCTTTGCAAAGGGAGCTGTTCAGAGGGACTTTACGGCTGTGCTGTCTCCAGAGGATGCAGAGTTCCCCTCATTTCGGTTTCTGAGCTCTCAGGTTGCAGGCAGGTCAGGTTTTCAGGATTTTCTCCACAGCCTTGGGGTACAAGCTCCCTAAGTGCCCCTCCAAATGGAGACACAGCCACTGCAAAGGGCTTGCAGCCTCTCAGGGACACTTCTGGATTCCAGCCTCTGGAGCTGGGCACTTAGGGAGCAGAATTAAGTTACAAGGCACGCAGCAAGGACTTGAGAGTTGGCAGCAGGGCTTTTGGTCTAAACTTTCAGCTGAGTTCCTCTAATCCAAACCATCTTCAAGCTTCTGCATGACTGGCATCCAGGAGATCCTTAGAGTCAAGGGGAATGAAACAAACCCCAGCTCATTACAACAATCCTCGGAAAAAAAAACCAGCATAGTTTGAAGCTGTAAATCCCAGCACTCAGACTCTAACAACATAAAAACAATCTATCCAGCAGAAGATGTTCTCCCCATCCTGCAAGCATTATTCACACATTAAATCAGAACTGACAACGCAATCTTTTCAGCTGAGCTGTTCTCATCCTTCTTTTTTTATCATGATGAAATAATTCCTCTTTTTAACGACTTCCAAATGTTCCCACGGATGCATTATTGAAGTGACAATGCAGATTCCAAGAGGATGATGTGTTTGGGGTTTTTTTCAAAGCAGTAAATAGGATGTTAATGAATTGGAGAAGTATTAAAAATTTGTTTTGCAAGAAGAAATGTTTTTAACTCTATAAAATGCTGCAACAACTATTGATTGTATTTCCACCACAACAAGGCAGGCAGGAGCTGATTTATGACAGCAACCCACCCTAACTATCTAACCAGATTTAATATAGTTGCCATCCCATGACACAATGATGTATACTTTGGTGGCAATCTAGAAAATAATTTGCAAGGAGTAACAGCTCGTTCTTCAGGCATCAGCCATAAAGCTGTCACGGGAGGGTCCCCAGCCCTGTCTGTGGGACAGTGATGTAGTGAGGACAACTGCAAATCCTCATGGGCTGGGGGGAGAATGGAGGATCTCAAATTTATGGATAGGAGCATTTTCAAGAGACTGTGTTGTTACTGGGTTTATTTAACCATAAACCAAAGGTAACAACATCTCCATAAGAATATGCAGTGTTTACCAAAACCTCACTTTTCACTGTCTGACCAAAAAATTCAAAGGGCCCCTTACTGTGTAAGCTGACAATGTGGTGTTTAGTTTCCTGGAGAGAGCTGGAAGCAGCTTCCCATCTGGAAAAGCAGAGACAAGGTTAAGGAGAGAAGAGGAGGGTGGAGTTCCTCAAGGAGGAATACCCATGTCCACAGGCTGCTGGGACGCAAAACATTGTGCAGGACGTGCCCTGAGGTACCTCTGTAGCTTTGCAGGTCCAGCCACCGCCCTCACTCATGGGCTGGCAGGGCTAGAAAAAAGCTCCAAATATGTTGGAAATTAGGAAAACTTCTTCACAGAAAAGGTGGTCAGTTGTTAAAACAGGCTGCCCAGGGCAGTGGGGGAATCACCATCCCTGGAATTGTCCAAAAGTCACGTAGAGGTGATGCTTAAGGACATGGTTTAGCAGGGACCTGGCAGGGCTGGATTAACACCTGGAACTGATGGTCTTGGAGGACTTTTCCATCCTTAATGATTCTGTGATTCCCACTGGAGGAGAAGCCTGTTTTCCACCCAGTCCTCATTAAGTGCTTCACACAAGATAATTTCCACCATTAATCATAAGCAGAGCTAATAAATGCCTTGACAAGCAATTCCTTTTCTGTGCTTCAATGCAGGTTAAATGGTTGAGCAGCAAACACAGACAAGACCCCACCCCTCCACCTTTCCCCTGCTGCCAGCTCTCTTCTGCCTCTGACACTCTCCAACACCCCCATTTTATGGGGTTTGAGGATTTTCTTTTGTTTTTGCCATTACTATATCACCCCCATTTAGGGTACACTGGCTTCCCCACCAAATCTCAAAATCTGATCCACAGGAGCACTGATACACCCAGAGGTGCTCCCAGCAAACTTCAAGGTGGAAAGCAAAGAGGACAGGAGGATTGCAGGTGCTTCAGGCTGAGTGACTAGCACCACAGCAGGCTTCCCTAGGGAAAAAAAAATTCCACGTTTGAAACCTCTAAGGATGCCTTATTTGCCAGCAGGAATAAGAAAATGAACAAACAACAATAACCCCTAAAGTCAACCACAGAATACAGCCCCTGCTGGAAACAAGCTGAGCATATTTTCTTTAGTTGACTAATTCTTGTTTATTCTTTGAAGGCTGATGCTATAAAATTCACAATCCAATTACAATATCCAGGCTGAAAGAATGGCTTCTAATTATATTGTTTTCCATCATTGCATGAAAGAGTGGATTAATGCTGTATGATTCCATTCCCTGTACAAAATCAGATCTCGGCATTCTCGAGCGTTTTATAAAAGACACATTAAATAAATTATTAACTGTGTTTTTGCAACAGAAATGGGCTGTACCATAAATAGGACAAATTGAAAAATACAGATTTGCTGCTGTGTTTCAGTGCATCAGAAATGAGGATGACACGGCGCATTCTGAGTAAAATGGTACTAATTTAAAATTGGAAGGAAAGCTCAGGTGACTTTTTCAAGTGTGAGAGTAGCATCTTGATTTCCAACATGACTTTGGTCACTTGGCCAAGGGGAGGGAGCTTGCAGCTCCGGGCAGAGCCAGCCAAGCTCTGCAGGTGTAGCTGTCTCCATGCAGGTGTGGGTGTCTGAGTTTCTGCTATAACCAGGAGAGGTCAGTGATCAAACATGTCCATGTGACTATTTCAGAAGTTCTGCTGTCCTTGCCTTGCTTCTTATGGGTTGTCCAAGCACTGCATTCCGCCACATGTCTAAACTTTGGGATATGGATATGGATCTTTCCCGAAATTCCATGTTTCAGGACAGGGCTGAGCCTCAGTCTAGGCTAGCATCTGTGAGCTTTGGCTGGATTTACATCCAAGTCATCTATACTCTGGGGAAGAAAAAAAAATTTAGTACCTGTCTTGAGCAAATGTAACAGTTGCCTACAGAAAGATAAATAAAATACACTTGGTTAAATGACTGAAATGATTGGAGGCTAAATCTCCTGCCTATTGCTTCTCCTCCTTGCAGCTAGGGCTCTAGTCAGTAATCAGACTTGCAGTCTGAAAGCAGAACAAGGAAGGAGAGGGTGACCTTGAGCAAGGCGCCGTCCTTCAGGGCACAAATCCTTCAGAGACACTTTTACCTGCGGGTGCGTGCGCACGTCTGGCTCCACACACACAGCAGCTGTTCCCAGACACAGCTCCTGGCCCACAAGAGCCCTGGCAGCCTCTTCCATGCAAGGGCTGGCACTTAAGATCTTGAATCATGGAATCACAGAATGGTTTGGGTTGGAAGGGACCTCAGAAGATCATCCAGTTCCAGCCCCCCTGCCATGGGCAAGAACACCTCCCACGAGACTGGGTTGGTTCCACTAAACCAAACTGATCTCGTGCCCAGCTGGCACTGAGAGGAGCAGGACTGGTGCCAGCCCTGATGGCACAGCTGAGCCATTGCCCTGGAGGTTACAGAGCCTGGTGGGCACAGCAGCACAGAGGATGCTTCTCTTCCAAGGAGCAAACAACTGGATAAAAGAAAAAAAGAGCAGAGTTGTTAAATCCTTGAAGAAAGAGTCTAAGCCATTTCTTGCCTGTTTCAAAACGAAGGCAGGTATTTCTCTAAGGCAGGTCCCATTTGACTGCCAAACCCACACAGTTCAGACAACACACACCACCATGAAAAACAAGAAGAAAGTTCACCATCACGAGCACAGTGAGAACACCATGAGGAAACCAGGCGGGTTCTTTAACACCTCTCTCCAACTCACACAAAAGGATATGATCATAAATCAATCTAACACCCAGAAAGAATAAAGTAGCAGTGGTTTGTTTCCATCTTCTATTTCTCCGGCACAGTTTGAGCCCAAGTTCAGAGCAGGAGCCAAACCCATGTTTTGGAGTCAAAACCTGCCACCTAGAGAGCAAAACAGCAAATGGAAAGGAACAGGCTGGGAGGCAGGTGGGGTTTTTTAAAGCAGCTATCTCATAATGTTGCAGATGTGCTGGAAAACTATAAATTTGCTGTGCTGTCTTTTGCAGCAACAAAACAGGTTTTAAGAGACCCTCAATTATGTATCTTCACAGCACAGACATCGTTACAGGATACTGCTCCTACTCCCAGCACAAACACTGCTCTGTGTGGTTACTCATTATAGCACAGAAACATTGGTTTACTCCAGCCCTATAAATTTATGTGGTTTGTGTAAACAGAGAGCCATCTCTTGCCTTTTCTGTTGAGATCACGTAACTGCTGCAGAAAGCAAGTCAGATTTAATGAAAGCTTTTAGATGCTTCGAGTGGCAGCGAATTGCCTGGGTCTGAGTCCTGTGAGTGAGCTATGGATGGTCAGCGGGTCCAACAAATATCAGGGGGGACCTGGAACCACCAAGAAAAAACTCCATAAAAAAACACCAAACCAAAACAAACAAAAAAAAGCCCACACAACAAAAAACCCCAAAGACACACCACACACACAAAACAAACAAAGAAACAAAGAAACAAAGAAACAAACAAACCACAACCCTGGTGCAATTCTGAGCAAATTCCCTGAGGCTTTTAACTTGAGCAAAACTCTCAGATTTCTACTTCTAGGAAAATATCCTGTTTGCACCTCAAGCTCAAACAAGCTGACAAATTCCTTTAGAAATGTGAGTGTTTTGGCATTTCTGAGTCAAGAAACTTTCCAAAATTGCCAACATTGGTTTCAGGTCAATTAAACACTGAACCAAACTCACAGAGATACAAGGAGAGGGGACATCCTCAAGTAACCTCTCCCTAGAAATGGTACCTAACAGGTTTTAATTCCTGTATCACAGCCACAGGGCTCCATGGTTCATCATACATCCCAGGCAGAAAAGGAGGAAGAGGCAGATAATTTCAGGATTGTCCTTTACCCTACACTGTGAAACACCTTACCCCCACCACTCACCTCAGCCAGTGAAGGGTCCTCAGAGCCTTGGGCTGCACAGAGCAAAGGTTGGATGCAAATCCAACAGCAATTCCCAAATATGCTCTTGCCTGTAGCCTTAATTAGAGACCAACTGCACCACCCTGTGCTGGGGTATAATCTCTGATAGAGAAATAGCATTTAACCCCTTATTAAATAACTCGGGAAAAACAATTATATAACAATATGGATGGCCAGTAGGACAAACCTCATTTAATTGCTACTGGAGTGCTGCAAGTTGATGGCCAAGCGACTTTTTTTTTTGTTTTGGTGTTAAAATTTCTGTGGAAAACATCAGACCTGGACTCTTCCCTCTTCACCAGCTATTTCTAGTCATCCCAAAGCTAGAGGCTGTCTCAGCACTCCCAGCCCTGTATGGATGCTCCAGGAGGAACAGCCAACTGTGTAAAACACCCAGAATCTGCTGCTGCCAGGTATCCACAGCAGCACAGCTCCTTCTGCCACCTTGCAAAATCCCCTGCAGGCTCCTGCCCTTGGTATCAGACAGCCCTTCCTAGGAAACGCTGTCATCTAATCCTGACCAGCAGCAGGCAGCAGGAAAGGGAAGGTGAAGGTGATAATAAACTGAGCAAATGATTATGTTAGTGCACAAGATTTAATTCCACAGTTTCAACAAAATTAAGACTTTGTTCTTTGGGCATCACAAGCTGGGCATTGCTTTGAAACCACCTGCAAAGAACTCAGTCTGAGGTTCTTGAAATATATCTCTCGTGGCTCAGATCCTGGCATTTTACGGCCCAATTTGCACTGACACCTGGCTGCCACCAGGGGATCCAATCACTACAAAGCATTAGGGATCATCCAAAACCAAATATTGTTCAGTAAGAGAAAAAAAGACCCAAGGAGGTCTACATCCTACTCTCTGTTGAAGAAAATCAGCACAGCAATAAACTTCCCTGACCAAAATGAGCTTCCAGAATTCATCTCTCAAAAGTGAAAGTGATGTACGGATTGACGCAATTGTCGAGTGTAGATCAAAAAACACAAAAAGGAACATTTCATAAAATGTTATGGGAACACCAACACTGGCAGCGTTTCTCTTGCATATAAAAACTCCCTGGGTTATAGTTATATAGGTTAACTACTAGGTTATAAAGTAGCAACAGCTTTAAGGCTGTTGAACAGTTTAAGGCTCAACACTAATTTAAGTTTTGCCTTTTTAAAAAAGTAAATAAACAATTTTCTAGACCAGATTACTCAAAATATTTATCCACAAGAACATATGGTACTAAACAGATGTGAATATTTTTTCCAAAGAGACGCTGTCATTAATTAGCTGGTATTTGTCAAGCACACATTTTTAGGCAGCAAAACTGTGCAGACCAAACCTTTTTATCAAACAAGGTCAGGGTCCCTCCCCATCCTGAGGTGACAGCAATTCCAGGTTAGCACAAACGAAGCCCAGGCTGGAGCAGACCCAGGCAGCTGCTGAGGCACAGCACTGGACTCTGCTGCAAACCTTAGAACCAGGGGTGAATTGTTAAACCCATCCTCAGATTTCAGGATAGAAAGAAACCCTTTCTGAGGGTGCAGCAATCACTGGAGTTTATAGCTGTCTTCTAAAATAGCTGGTGCCTCTAAAAGAGCTTCCAAGGAGCAATCCCTAGCAGGAAACTCCCTCCACCTCAGCTGTCTGGGAAGAGCATCTGTTGTAAGGATGGAATTCAGGCAGTTCATCACGGAGCATTGCACACCCCAAAGGGCACCAGCACAGCACTGCCATGAGTTACTCTGATTATCAGGCTCATAAGAAGATGGGCTGCAATTCCTTGACACTCGCTGCTGAGGAACTGCACTCCTGCCCAGACTGAGACAATCTAGCACTGCTATTTCTCTAAAGGGCACCCGTCGGTCTTCTTGCTCCAGATAAAAACAGGTACCACCAGAAAACTGAGATGTAGTAAAAACACCCCTTATCTGTTGTCACAGGCTTTATCAAACGATTTACTGCTCAGTGCTGCTTTCAGCTGCCCCGTGACAAAGTGTCAGGTTCATTTCAGTAAATCATTCCAAGGTGAACAGTGCAGCACCTGGGCTCTGTGTCCCAAGGCATGGATCACCTGGCTGACGCCAGACCATACATCAGCTGCATTAATACACCTTCAGTGTGCAGAGATGCGACCTGTCCCTTATGCACTTCATCAGGGCTTGGCTCTAGGAGCTGCAGATGTCAGTACTGACACACCTGCTTGATTCAGGAACAGAAATTCCACAGGGATTTATTTGAGTAGGAAAACTAAGAACAGTTTTAAATAAATAACGACACGAGTTTTTGTAACAGCACCTTTATGGAACACAAGGTTAGCTTTAAACAAGTGCCAGGTTACATGAAATTTCAGTCCTCTATATAAAGCAATCTGGGGTTTAGTCCATCCTGATAAAACTTGCAACATTTATAGGCACAATACTTGGGCTATATCCACAGTAAAAAAAAGGGGGTTTCCATTACAGTGCTCAGAGTGGTTAACAACAAAGTTATCTTATTATGTTCTTTTCTAGAGAATAATAATTCTCCTCCACTATGTCCCATTGTTACTTGGATTTCAGAACACAAGCAGTGCAATGCTAGTTAAGATGAAATGGAAATTAGGGTAATGTAAGCTAAAGACCAAATCATCTTCATAGTTACAGACAATTCTGAATATATAGTTTGCATGTGAAATTATATTAATTTTTATCAATAACAATTCCATCTCTATACACAACAAACAGATTTCCTTGCCAATAGAGGACTGGACTGTGCATGGCTCATCAGCCTTGAAGAGGAAGTCTGGACCTCAGGCATATCCAGCTACGTGGATCAACACCCATCCCTTCAGATCCAGCAGCTTTGGTTTAATGGACGGAAACTTTGGCCTATTGTTCAAAGGTACCGGCCAGCAACGAACGAGCAGGACTGGACTTCTCAAAAATAAAGCAACGTGTGGTATGTGCATAAAGTCAGTGCCTTGATCCTTAAAAGCAGCTCTACAAGCAACTTTACCTCAAAAAGGGGCAGTGCTTAAGTTACAAAAGATTTTGTTTATGATGACCGAAGAAACTGCTCTGCTTCAGGAATTCAAAAGATGGGTCAGATTTAGTAGTAGATTTATTAATTTGCTGTGATTTACAACGGGGTGACAACGTCTGAAACAGGGAGACATCAAAACAGGTTTAGCCAGGAGGTTTATGGCTTCCGAGTCAAATTCATTGACCAACGTCAAGTCATTGGGGCAACTGAAGATTAGCAGACAAAAGGTAAGCAGAGGCTGGGTGCTGCACTGGTGTTTTGGAGAAAGTATTCCAAAGTGTTTTCTCTTACAGCAATTTCCTCTTCTCAAACTCCTGCAAAGAGCACACAGATGTTACCAGTGGGGAAACCAGAAAATGCTTCTATTACTCTTCTATTTCAAATTACTTTGTATTTATCTTAGGAAATCTGATGTTAAGAATTAAAAATTGGTACTAAAAATTAAAATTAAAAATGCATGAACTGTGCAAGCTTAGGGAAAGGAAAATAAGCATTCTCCCGCCTCACATTAACAAGCCAGCTCTGGAAAACCAGACTGCAGTCACTGCCAGACTGCAAAGCTGTCAGGGAACCATTTGCTCCCAGACACAGCATAACAGGCTTGAAAAACACCAATTCTGCATCAGAATTGCAGCAGAATCCTTACAGTAAAGGGAAGCAACAAAATAAAGATTTTCACGTCAGTAAAGAAAAAGCACAACAGAAGAAGGGAAGAATCCCACAGCAACCTGTGGAGATGCTGTACTATACAGTCACTACAGGAAATAAAAAATACCTAACAGAGCTGAATAATGCATCTCCTCTAGCTGCGAAACAATCCCTTTTTTTGGACATAAATTAAGTAAAATGCAAATAATCCCATTCCACACCTCAGTTTTTCAGCTGTATATATTCAACCATAATTCTGAATTATATGCCAAGGCTCTCCTTCCTCAAATACCCTACTTAGATATAATGTTCTCCTATTTTAAATTAATTCAGACTCTTTGCATCCAGAAAACAATTTCAACAAGTTGCTACATTTGAAAGCAGAATGTAATCTCTTCTCTATTTTGCTACGTTTACTTTTCTATAAAACAATATTAAATAAAACTCCATGCACGTATCTTTTATGTAGTAATTTCAGCTTGTCCAGCCAATAATGTTCTTATGTTCAAGCAAGTTCAGAGCAACAGAGTATCTGGGTAAGAGAAGTACTCCCAACTCCTATTCCCTCAGAAGTGGCTTCTTGCTCTGGATGAGCCAGTGCCTGAGGAACCAACCTTGTAGATGGTGCTGCCCAGCTGAGCAGGGGACATGCTGACCACAACCCCTGCACTCTGGAGGGCTGCAATCTTCTCCTTGGCTCCCCCCTTTCCCCCAGCAATGATGGCTCCAGCGTGGCCCATCCGCCGGCCCGGAGGAGCCGTCAGGCCGGCTATGAAGGACACCACTGGCTTGGCATTGGGGCCCTGGGAAGAGATAAACATGTTAAGTGGAGGAGGACGAGAGGAAAAGCAGTTCCAGGTGGCAGATTGTTCATTTTGTATTTTCATTTAAATATCAACTCGCCAGGCAAAGTTATTAAACAGCTCAGACAGCTCAAAGAACGTGGAATACTTCCTCTCCCAATTATCATCATAAACCAGAAGCAAACAGGAACTTTAAATCTCTCTACAGACCCATGCATACTACCAAAAAAAAAAAAATCACTACAAATATTGCTACAGGAATAAAATTCTAAAGCTGACACTGCTCTCCAGTTCACAGAACCATAGAATATGGTTGGAAAGACTGAAATAATCGAGTCCAACCTCAACAACACTCTTAATTTCAACTCTTTTTCTTTAAAAAACCCATGACTGTTTGGGGCTTTTGTAAATAGTGATTAGAGACTGAACTGTCTTCCTTGATGTGGCAAAAGAAGCTAGGTGACTATGAAGGTTCTGGAAGCAAAGTGTTTCAAGACTTACGGCATTATTTTCTTTCAAAAATGCTGCTGCATCTTCTTCAGCATTTCCTCCAATCTCCCCAATCAGTATGATCCCCTCAGTATGAGGATCCTTCAGGAAGACATCGAGGCAGTCAATAAAATTAGTTCCATTGAAGGGATCACCTCCAATCCCTGAAAAAAAATTAAAACCACAAAAAGAGTTACTCAAGATAAAGATACTGCATTTACAATAGAAGTTAGAAAGTAAATTTCAGCATGAGGAGTATTCCCAAAGGCTCGTAAGACAGGCAGCTCTGAAGGCTCTACCTAAGTCAGAGTGTGTCCAATTCCTGCTCAAAATACCTCCCCCACAATTTAAAGAAAGGTTTGATATCCCAAAGTTCACCTTTCAAACCAAAACCAGAATGTTATGAACACAGCAGAACCAAGACCTTAGCTCCAGAATTGTGTCAGGAAACTGAATTTGCTTAACACATCCAAATAAACGCCTAAGAATGCCCTAATCCTTTATAATACTAAATTTATTGGGACAATCTGTTTTCAAACTGACATCATATTTGCTGGCAGTTCTCTGTTCAAAGCTGGTTTTAAGGCTTTTATTAACTTGATTTGGAAATGATAACAGAGAAGGGCTATACTCTTCACAGCACACAGGGATCCCATTTCTCAACACAACTGCCATTCAGCAAATTCTACACTTGCAAAAAGGAATTATTTTGGATTTATGCTTGTAAAGAAAAAGCACATTAGTCTGTTTCTGAGGGAACCTACCAATGCAAAAAGACTGCCCCAACCCAACTTGTGTTGTCTGATGAACAGCTTCATATGTCAGGGTTCCAGATCTTGACACAATACCTAGAGTAAAGAAAAGAAGATAAACTTAACACTAACACAGCACATAACTAGAGGCAGCTGTTCTTATGTTAATGAGAATCACCTCAATAAACAACACGAGATTCCAGGTTTTCCAGCTGTCCTTGTCAAAACACTCTATAAGATTCTTTCTGTACTATTTCTTGGTTGTCACCTTTTGACACTTAACTGCCAATGGACTAAAGCTGCCCAGGAACTCAATAATATTTCTGTCACGCTAAAGCCTTACCAGGAAAGAAAACTGAAAAGCAAATAGAAGAACATACTTCTTATCTTGTATGTGAGTAGCTGATGCACTGGACTTGAAACAGAGTTGCAGCTCAACAGTTAACCAAAGAATTCTGTATTAATCACATCCCCGGTATGGCCAGGCACACGAGAGATCTTCCAGAACAGAAAAATGCTGCACAAAGGCAAGTTATCACTATTAAGGTATTTGTTGCTGCTCTACAGAACACATCTGGCATTTACATTACAATATCACAAGAGACCACAACCCCCATTTTAAATTCAGGATGGAAGGTAGCACAGAGCTTAGAGCAGGGGCAAAATATTTGCATGGCTTTTTACTAATTTTTTCAAGTCAAGACTTCTGTTAACACTACAAAAGGAAAGGTTCTCAGGAGAAACGGGAATCATCTTCCATCAACTTCAAGCCATCTAACAAGGAATATAGTACACACACTGCATGAACAGAGGAGAAAATATACCACTAGACTAACAACCTTAGTTTTATCAACTATTTATACTGTTGGCCAGCTCAGATGTGTTTTAGCACAGGCTTTTTTCTTGCTATGTTCGAAAAGGCCTCCCTGTTTACCATCAAGATCAGATTGCCTCAGAGAAGCTACACATGAAAGTCCACAGACTTTGGCTATTTTTATCCTTTGCATCACAGTATATTCAGATGATTCTTGGATGCCTCACAGTAATAGAAGGCTGGGGAGCACATCACCAAAGGTCACAGTGTTAGATGAAACTGGGAGGGTAGCAAAGCTACATTTTTATATCTTGATCCTTGGATCACCATTGAAAACATTTCGAGCAATGGCAGAGCTACTGGATTCAAGATTTTAAATATTCTTTTGCACTCGATGTGCCTTGCCTGCAGATTCTAGTAAGTTGTGACTGCAACACATTTCTTGTATATATTTAGAAAATCAGAACAGAACTCTGATTCAAAAGGGAGCTCAGGGCAGCATTGGTTGATGTTACCTTTTACAGTCATAGAGTAATGTCTCAGTGGTTTTTATAAAGGGCATAATTGAAGCCATTTGATTTTTCAATTCCAGGTTTATGGGTACTTGTGAAAGCTGGAGGTGGAACATGAGTGTTAACACATCTTCCAGCATTCCCTAGGTGCAGTCTATTCTCAAGTCAGAAGCAGTTACGTAGCAAAGACAGCTCCTCATGCTACAAAAACTGCACTGAGTCCCTGCAGTTCAACAGCACTGAACAGGCTTTCCCACAATAAACACACTTTCCATCAAAAAAAAATGGTCACATTGTAAAGAGTACTACTGTGCTCAAGTGAAACTGGTCACCTTGGAGACAGGCAACAGCAGCATGTGCTGTCTACAACAATGTTTCTGAAGCTCTACTTAAGTACAAATGTACATTTTGGAAGAATTTTCTCTACAGCTCCTGAGCCGCATTATTTGAAAAAAAAAATCAAGTTGTTATTTCTATAGTTTCCAACAAGGAGCTGACAGAAGTCAGGACAAGAGACTTGCATGTAACTTATTACACACAGGGGATGTGACTGACACTGATTATGAACAAGTCACTGCCCTTCTGCCCTTAACCACAGTGCCTGAGAAATGGGTATAATTTGTCACTTCCACTTGGGATGGTTTCATAGTTGTCTAGTTTATGTTATAAACTTGTCTGTAGTCTGTTCTCTTTGCTGTAGTATTGAAATCACTACAAAGTAGCATTCCAGTCCTAAGCAGCCGGTCTGTTGGAAGGAATAGTGTAGGAGAACTTAGTGCTCTCAAATCCCAAGAAAAATGGAATTTTCCTCAAGACTCTCCTTTAAGGATGCCAAGTCAGTGAAACTCCCAACTGCTTTGCCTCTGCCATCAGTACCCTGTGCCCACTACAGAGGACTTCCTGATTTTGGCCTTCAGGATTGATAATGCCAAAATTCACGGACAAACTGAGGACAGACAAGCTGTCCCACAGTGCTATCAACTCTCTTCAGGGCAGGATGTGCCTTGCCTCATGAGGAAGAACACTAGAGCACCAAACCTTTATTTTAGATGACGCACAAATATGCAAAAACTCACCAATTCTTCCTTTCTTGTGAATGTGACCAGGCATGATACCAATTTTACATTCTCCAGGCTAAGGAAAGAGTGGGAGAAGTCAGATGGAACATTCAAACCACCAGTAGGAACAGTTCAGCCTTGGACCAAAGCCAGAGGTCACTTACATTAATGACTCCGGGGCAGTTGGGGCCCACCAGCCGGGTCTTGCCCTGCCGCAGCAGCCTGTGTTTGACGCGCACCATGTCCTGCTGGGGGATGCCCTCAGTGATGCACACCACCAGGGGCATCTCGGCATCGATGGCCTCGTTGATGGCAGCAGCAGCAAACGGGGGAGGGACGTAGATGACAGTGGCTGAAGCACCCGTTTGTTCTTTGGCCTGCAAGGGACACAACAAAAAACACATCGTGTGTTTAGTGGGGCTGAAGAGAATGTTTGACAACAAGCCATTTAAAATACATCCATTCTCAGGCATGGATTAAGGACATGTATTAATTTACTGCAGTCTAAGTAAGTGTTCAGCTCCCTGAAGATGGGACACAACCAGGGAACTGAGAACTGACCACTAGAAAGGATCTGCTCCATGATCAGCACCATAAATACTCTTACATAATAGTTTAATAAAAATTCATCATGCACACCAGAATCAATCAGAAAGCAGCTGAATTCACAAAGCAAGTCTACCCAGACCCTGTGAACTTCACAGTAGAAGCCAAACTTGTGCCTGACCACTGTGAATGCTCCCTCTTTTACAAGGCTTCTATTCCCCTCTTTGCCCAGTGACATCCACGGCTCAAACATTTGTCTCTCCAGTGTGAGCAATGAAATAGGGAGCCCCTCAGCAGCTTTAAACTCTGTGCCCTCCAGTCACTGCTGCAAATTACCTCCTTCACAGAATTAAACACAGGCAGACCTAGATGAGTTTTTCCCCCTTTCCCTGGAGAAATTCCTCCAACTAGATTGGTGCCATAGTCCAATGCCTGCTGGCTGTGAAAGGTGCCCTATGAGAGAGAAAATACGTAAAGTTAGGAGGCATGTAATAGCAAATAAAATTAACCAAAAAGTTTGATGTTATCTGTAATTCTGAAGGTAATTTATGTCACTGAAATTTACAGTAAGAAGGGAAGTTTTCACTGCACATATATAATCAGATATTTTGAAGAGTGCATCCACATGTTTTAAATGCTTTTGGAATATGCTAATATGCTCTGCTTTTTTTTTTTTACATCAGAGCACTGTGGTTGCACACTGAAGGATATTTTGTTGTGTGCTGCTGATACACCTGCAGACATAGCAGTCACAGTTTCTTTTCCACATCAAGTCTAGCAGATGACAAACACTACAGTGAAAGAGAAGAAATTAGCATGCTCATCCATGACTAGCTCATAGTTTTACAAAAGCAGCCTTCTCTGCCTGCAAATGTGTGAAAGAGTGAATCTGAGAAAATTATTAAATATCCTGAAATAAAAACAGAAATTTAATTCACCGGCATTGATATTGAAATGCATTTGTGAAAGAAGCACTTCTAAAATGGTCCGGTTTTTGCAGTTTTTTTGCAAATAGCCTTTTACAAAGAAAACCTTTCAGCTGTATACAATATGAAAAACAAAAATGAAAAGCACTGTAATAGAGATGACTCAAAACAAACTTTCAAGCTTGTGCACAAGTGTTTGGGCCAAAGAATGTAAACTACAGTGCTGAAGAGACCTTCCTGATGGTAAAGTAAATCCAGTTTCCTATAAACACAGACAAAGGCAGTATATAATCCATTTCATATATTATTATATTTTCTGAGCAATTAACTTTCTGACTGAAAGGGCGATAGAAGAAATGATTTATAAACATACCTGTTTGCCTGTAAAACCCTGACAGATAACCTTTGTGTTTTTGTTAACATACAGGTTTTTCCTGGATGCTGTGTAGGAGCAGTGTCGGACTCCATTCTGTTGAACTGGAGAGAAAAGAGAAGAGAGCACAAACCATTAATCCCCTCCTTTGGTAGACTCTGGGTCAAAAAATGTCCTACCAAGTAAGTGCATATCAATCAGTGCTTACATCAAGAAATCATGAGCAGCTCATGTTTTCAAAAGCAGCCCTGAAGCCTCATTCAGGGCTTGTCATTCTAAGACATTAAACACCTGTAGTTCACCCCATTACAGTGATTACTCAGTTTACTAGAGATCAGGGGAGGTTTCTCATATTGAGTAGTTGATACCAGGATTCCTCCTGACAAAGACAGAAACAACTTCTTAAGCACTGCTTTCATTTGCAAACGAACATGTTTTTATCTTCTCAGAAATTCTGCCAAGTGGCAAAGCAGAACTAAAATCCCAATATCCAGAGCTGTTACAAGACTGGTACTATGTTACACCTCATGTGAACAAAGCACAGTCCAGACCAGACAACAAAAGATACTGAGGAGCTCAAGGGTCCCTCAGCCCAGGAAAAACCTAACGCCAAGTAAGACAGACAGCAAGAGATTTTTTGCAAAAGATTCCTAGCTATGGCATTGCTGCTGGACACACATTTAGACTCATGAGGAAACACAGCCCTCCAGGTACTCCACCAGAGTGATTTTCAATTTAGTTCTCACAACTCTGGTGCTGAAAGGAGAAAACAACACAACACAGTTGTAGAAAAAGAGCACAGTGCGTGCTGGCAACAAAAAGCCAAGGGCAGTGACAGCATCTGTGCTGAAGGGAAAGGAATGCTGACAGCAAACACACAGAATGTTACCACAGAAGAAAGCCTGAGAGGAGGAAGAGGCAGAAGGCTTCTGGTATTAATAGAGTGCACACCTACATTTATTGCCACACGTTTTTTCAAACACCATTTTCGAGGGAATCAGAACTGATTTGCTCCCAGCAAGTGTTTGACATAAAAACCTTAATTTATACATGGAGTGACCCTGGGAAGGCACAATCCTAACATAGAATCCCCAACATATACACCAATATGTTACTATACACCCCTTTAGCTCTTTTAAAACTTTAGCAACTAAGACTTAAGGAAGTAAATAGTGAAGCTGAAATCAAAATAACAGATCCTGAATCATGGTCCCCAGACTGTTCCACATACATACTTGGGCATGTCTGAACAAGAAAAGATTTTTTTCTTTTTTCAGGAAGAAGTTAAAGCTTTTAAGGAGAAAGAAGGAAAAAAGTATTTTTATGATAATGCACAGAATTTAAGATGCATTATTAAATTCTTATAATAATACAATTTCTTAGGGTTAGTAAGAGAGTGCAAAAAATGTTTAAGATCCATGTACATACAGATTTCCCTCACAGGGCTACACGGTTCTCTTGCCAACTAAAGTTTAGTGCTACACTGCTTTTATGCTTCAGTTGTATTCAAAGGAGTGAACAGAAAAACCAAACCATGCCAGAAGCAGCCTACAGACATTAGCGTTATTGCTAAATCCAAAGTCCTTACTCTGTTCTTAGAAAGTGCTGGCAAACCCAGGATTTAACTCCAGCCACCTCCTGCGGTTCTCTAAGGAGCTGCAGCAAATCCTCAACTTCACATGGACACAAAATAAAACGCCATAGAGAAAGGTACAGACTAGGATGCAGTAAACTTGTGAAGAAAGTGGGAAAAGTGCACTTCAGCTTTGTGATCTGCAGGGCTTTAACCTAAATCACAACAAATACTGTTGCAGAACTCGTTATGCCAGGAAATACAAAGCAGCAACGGAGAAAATCCACGTGAAATCCTTAGGAAAAGCCAAACAAAAGCCAACTGTATCCTGGGCCGCATCCAAAGCAGGGTGGGCAAGTTGAGAGAGGGGACTCTGCCCCTCTGCCCCGCTCAGGTGAGATCCCACCTGCAGAGCTGTGTCCAGCTCTGGGGTCCCAGACCAGGAAGGACATGGAGCTGCTGGAGTGAGCCCAGAGGAGGACACGAAGTTGATGAGAGGGATGGAGCATCTCTGCTGTGAGGAAAGGCTGAGAGAATTGGGATTGTTCAGCCTGGAAGAGAGAAGGCTTTGGGGTGACTTTCAGGTACTGAAGGGAACTTACAGGAAAGATAGGGCAAGACTATTGACAAGGACATGTAGTGACAGGACAAAGGGTAATGGCTACAAAGTGAAAGAGAGCACATTTGAATTAGATATTAGGAAAAAAAAAACCTTTACTGTGAGGGTGGGGAGGCCCTGGCACAGGTTGTCCAGAGAAGCTGTGGCTGCCTCATCCCTGGAAGTGTCCAAGGCCAGGCTGGACGGGGCTTGGAGCAACCTGGGATAGTGAAAGGTGTCCCTGCCCACAGCAGGGAGGTGGAACAAGGTGATCTTTAAGTTCACCTTCCGACCCAAACCATTTTGTGATTCTGTGATTTTATGAAAATATGTCTAAGGCTGAGATATAATGAACAGGGCTACCAGTCTGGCTGTGGCAGGGGAGAGAGAAGCCACAGCTACAGAACACAGCACAGGATGTTCTTTCTCCTTGGCTGAGGACTTGGCCTTCCTAGGCAGGGCTGCAAGGCCCTGCACCTGCATCAGCTCCACAGCACATATGGTGAAGAGCAGTCTGCCTCCAGCAAAGGAGAGGCAAAACAAGCACAGGAACAACTGGAATGCTGGTTAGGAGAGCAGGGAATCGATCTACCTGAGCCCAGCCACTTAGGCAATCCCTCACAGTCAGGAGATGTGCCTGGGTGAAACCCAGCCCTGAGGACAGCAGAGGATGATCCCCCTTGGGAAGGAGCTGTTACAGTCCTTACCACCATCGATGCCTCGGGGAGAACACTCCAGGCTTCCAGGAGAATGGGAATGACTGAAAATGGGCCTGCAAGGGGAAAGAACAAACAGGCAACACTAAACTGATTCAGATCTGAGTTTTACAGACTTTGTGAAAAACCACTGACAAATCCACCTGCAAAGTAAGAGAGGCGTGCTTGCTGGCCACATATCTGTCACTCTGCAATTTCAGTACTTTGAAAAAAACTTTTTAAAAAATCACAGAATGGGTCAGGTTGGAAGAGATCAGTGGGCCATCTGATCCAACCTCCCTACTCAAGCAGGGTCGTCCTACAGCACATTGCACAGGATTGTGTCCAGATGGTTCCTGAATATCTCCAGTGAGGGAGACTCCCCAGCCTCTTTGTTGTTGACAAACTGATAAATAGTCACATTTCTCTTCACTTTACAGCAATTCTACACTCCCAGTTCAAGTGTTCATTCCAGATCTATTTTCAGGTATTTATAACATTGCACAAAAACGTTTTTGAAAGCTTAAGTTTGTCAATTCTCCATCTTCAGGAGACTGTATATTTTTCAAGAATAAAAAGCTTTTGAGCATTTTCTAAACTATCAAAAAAAAATTAAGCACTGATATCTAAAAGGCAGCTTAGAATTTAAGCTATGTATGGATTTACCCTTGAAAACCATATGTGCTTCTTACATTATTGTACGGCCCTGCTTCAGAGAAAATACAGCTGGTTCAAAAAGCCTGGCTATAGACTTGAGCCATTTGCTGTCTCCAGAGAGAGGCAGCTTAGCATGGGCAAATGTCTGGAGAGCAATCTATTTTTGAGGCGATTTATGGAAAAAAAGGCCTAAAAATCACCTTGCAGGCTCTGGGCTGGATGAGTCTGAGTTTCAGGGGTTTTTAAAGTGGCTCAATACAGTTCTGTACTTCTGTTCCTGACCCCACCTGCTGCAGGAACATTTGCCCCAGTTATCAGCAGAGCGGGAGCAGCAGGGACACGGGTCAGGATGAGGTTCTGCTCCACGTGGCACAAACAGCAAGTCCTGGGTGCAAGCAGCTGGCAGTTTAGTTAGGACAGATACAAGATGAGAAGGAAACAGGTGGAAAGTGGAAATGGCATGCCCAAGTTCACAGCAGGTATGAGTCAGAAATAGAAGCCAAGTCTCAGCTTCCACCCAAGACATGCTTCACAACTTCCAAACCCGTTCAGATAATTGATTTTACTAGAACAAATCTGGGTGCTTGGGTGTAAATGCATGCTGCTTCATGAAGACTGGAGGAAAAAAAAATTTTTAAAAAATAATTGCTCTTCAGCTGTGAACCAGCAAAAGCCAAACCCATTGGTGATGCTATTTTAATGCTCACATCTAAATTATAGGCCAAGTTACAAAGGTGAAGGCTCCAGATGAAGTCCTAGAGCATAAGGAGAAGTCTTATCAAATCCAACTCTTCCCAAAAGCACAGGGGAAATGTTATATTTTGTCAAGTAGGAGTTCTAAGGTAACATTACCAGGTCCAACAAAGGCCTGTAACAGACCTTTAGGAAAGTGTATTAAAAATAAAGTAAGAGACTGGACAATCTTTCCCAGGCAGACCATTCATTTCTGCCCCACCTCTGTTCAGTTTGTGGTTTAAAAATAAAGTTATACAAATAACAAGATGCATCTGTTTTGGTTTTCCAGTACTTTAACCGCTGCATAGCTAAAAAGTGCTATGTACTGGGGCAAGAGCCTACTTTGGTCCATTGTAACCAAGCAGTTATGAAAGGTGATCAAGTACCCAACCCCTGCTGTCTCGGGAGATTTGAAAAGCAAGATCTAAATTTAGCAATGGGGTATAAGCCTCTATATGGAGCACCAGCTGTTTTACAGTCAAGAAACCTTATTAGAAACTAAGGGACAGAGTTACTCCAACACCACACACTGCTGGTGGTTACTCTGGCATTTCCAGGCAACAAGGCCCCAGCCAAGAGCAGAACTCACTGCAGTACAAATAACTGGAAAATCTAACTGGAAAATCCACCTCATTTACCTCTTAGGAAAAAAACCTCACAATCCGTAGGCTCAAGCAGGACTTAAAGCTCACTTGTGTGTTACAATTAACAAACCTTTCTAAAAAATACCTCATTATTTATCATGGAGTCCAAACAGGAATTTACATGTTAAAAAGAAAACCGATCCATTTACAAGGTATGTTGAAGCACACATGGAATTTAAATACTGTTTACACTGAGCTTTCAGGCACTCCTTGAGCCACAACACCTCACAGGCACAAATCTCATTTAAAACAATGCAACTCAAGCTACATTTCATAGAACCATACAGTGGTTTGGGTTGGAAGGGACCTTCAAAGGTCAGCTAGTTCAAGTCCTTCCTGATTTGGGTTGTGCAAACCAGGTGACAGCACAGATATTAAAGGCTGAATCTCTTCTTCATCCCAACTGTACAAAGCTGAAAACTTGTTATTTTCAGGACCTATTGTAAGATTTCCTATGGACACAAATCCAATCAAAGTGTCTCCTTCTCACCCATTTTACCCTAAACCAAAAAAAAAGACATTTGGAAGCTGAGGTAGCATCTGAGGCTGCTCATAAAACAAACCCAGAATAAAAGCACGGTGAAACAGCAGATTCCTCTCCACAAGGACCTGAGCTGACACTTGCATTGCCAGAAGACTGAAATTCTTCCTCTATTGCTCCTTGAAATAGCCACAGAACTTGGAGATGAAGGAGGATATTCCTTTTATTTTCTATAATCTATGTAAGGAAAGAAGAAAGCCTTAGAAATCATAGGAGCTACAACATAAGTGGGGAAAATGGAGGCCACTGCAGGGGAAACTCAGGGAAGGACCAAGG
This sequence comes from Oriolus oriolus, assembly GCA_013400235.1. NCBI lineage: Eukaryota > Metazoa > Chordata > Aves > Passeriformes > Corvidae > Oriolus > Oriolus oriolus. The sequence continues at coordinate 276,845 of VXBT01005528.1, forward strand.
TACGAGGAGTGCTACTTAAAATGCTGTGTCCTTTTTTTCCACACACACATCCCACCCCCCCCTCTTTATCTCACATCAGTTATGGACCTTCAGCTTGCTCCTGAAAAGTCCTTTCAATATTTTCTACATGTTTAATTTACATTTTTATGACCATCTCCTTTCTCCTTCCTCTGCCAACGAATGCGAGGCCTGAGGAGGACACAACAGGAACAGTTCTGGGGAGTTCCTGACAGTGCAGAGCAGCATAAACCCATCCCCAGAATTCACCCCTGAAGTTATCAGGGTTACATTTGAAGTTACATTTGCAGAAGATGCTCCTTACTGACAAAGAGGTCTTCGTGCTATTGAGGGATTGTTCAAAATACCTGACTCCTTTGTTTAAGAGGATTATGCACTCCAAGGATTTCTGTTTATCAGTCCCCAGGCTCTCTTCTCTCACCCTTCCCTTGCCAAATTCCCGTTAATTATGGAAACCGTGACCTGTGACCATGAAATAGGAGTTGAGAAATTAAGTAAATGAATCAGGCTGCAAAGGGCAGATGCAGTGCCTACACTACACCCATCACATTAAAACAAATCTAGGACTAGTAGAAAATGACATTCAGAAAATTTTCAGTCCTTTCAACACATCTTTTTTTCCTAATCAGAAAGTGTCTCCTCAGTACAAATCATCTCTTTCTTGTAAGCCAACAAGCTGCTTTTCCCTAGGTATCCTCCACCAAGAATGTGAGCAGGTAAAGGTTTGTGAACTTCCCTCCCTCCACACTGTTGACACAAAAACAATTAAGTAATTTTTCGGTTTGGATTGTTATTTCTGCAGCAATCATTTGCCAGGGTTACTCACATAATTACTGTAATCTTTTAATCTAAGAGCTCTCCAAAGCCTTCTAACACATCCAGGACATGGAATCCCTAATCCTGACTCTCCAATCAGTTCAGATGCCTGCAAAAACTCTTCCAGGTGGGGTATGGACACGCACAGGTCTCTCCTGACACTGTCCACACACCAGCAGTGCTCTGAGCTCACCTCTGAGCAGCACTTGCCATTCATTGACATATTTCATACTCCATTTCCACAGGTTCCTGATCTCAGCCTTAGGGATACACACCCTGCATGCTTCCTTCAGCAATGCACCAACAAAAACAGACTTTGCATCTCTTTTGCAACAGAATACACTGGAAATTCATTATTTCAAATCACTAAGAGAAGCAGATGTTAATAGTTAGTGAAAATGTATGTACAAAGTCCAAATTTAATGTTTCAGCAGTCTTTAAACGGTAAAGAGTATTAAACCAAAGACTTCCAATGAAGGACTGTTTCATCTTGCAGGAGTTTCTGTAAAAGACTTCATAAACAGCTGTAAAAAGGCACATTTTGAGCCACTTAGATCTTTTCCTCCCCTCTACCACTCAAAATAATTTTAAGAACTATTCCCTGAATCTCTTGCTGCTATTTGTAAAGGGAACGATGTAGAGTTTTAACATGTAAAACTGCACCCAAGAGTAGCTTTGCTGGGAGTATAAATTAAACTAAATTGGAAGGTGCTACATTCCCATCTGTTCCCCTCCATCAGAACCAATTCTCATTCGGCCCAGGGGAGCCAATTCAAAAAGCTGAAGTGGCAGAAATTAACAGCATAAATAGTTTTCTGGTCCTGCTCATGGAGAACAAGAGGCAGGAACGAATACCCACCTGGACAGGAGGTGTGCCACAGGAACTACTCAGACCAGCTCAAGTTGAGAGATCATGTTACCAGACCCGCAAGTCACCATCCCACTAAGACAAAAACACTTCGCATGCAGTGAAAATGAGGTAAGTTTAAGTCCGTTCATTCATTTACAGCCGTAAGAACCAAATTCATGCACAAATTCCTCTGTTTACATTCCAAGAAACTGCTCTTGTGCCTGGGCACAGCCACACTGATCTCACACAATCACAGAATCGTTTGGGTTGGAAAGAACATTACAGACCTTCCTGTTCCAACCCCCTGCCATAGGCAGGGACACCTTCCGCTGGACCAGGTTGATCCAAGCCTGGAACATCAACCCGGCCTTAAACACTTCCAGAGACTGGGCAGCCACAGCTTCTCTGGGAAACCTGTTCCAGTTTCCTCACGGCAAAGAATTTCTTCTTAATATCCAATCTAAACTTACTCTCTTTCACTTCGAAGCCACTACCCTTGTTCTATCACTACAAGTCTCCTCTTCAAAAGGATGCAGCACTAACTGCACCAAAAAAAAAGCACACTGGAAAGAAGAAAAAAAAGGGGGGGGAGGGCAGGAGAAGCACTTTATTTTTTATTGTGATGTTCAGAACAACACATATTAGATGTTTCGAGCTGAAGTACTAGTCTCGGACTGCTCGTGTTCTCCACAGAGGGAGGCCTGTAACCTTATTCTTGGCAACAAAAAGAACTTTACCACGCAGTGTTGAAGCCACAGGGTAATTCAGGGGCCTCCAGAGGCCTCCAGCCCTCGCAGTGACCAGCCCCAACTCTACGGGCCCGCTCCGGCCCTTGCCCTTTGGAGTCCTTCCGGGGCTACAACGCAGAGAACAACCTTTCCGTGTCCCCACACCCGCGGCCGCCCACCCTCCACGTGAAAACTTCTCATTACATTTACAAACACCTCCCTCGCAGCCAGGCGTCCCCCTGCCCCGAGCGGGGCGATCCCGCCCGCTCCGAACGCCCAGCGAGGGCCCGGAGCAGCGCCGGGAGCAGCGCGGGGACCCCCGGGCACAGCCCGTGTCCCGCCCCGGTGCCCGAGGGCCGAGCGCGCCCGGCCCCGCTCCGCCGTGACCTTGCCCACCCCTGCCCTGCCCTGCCCGGCCCGGCTGGGCCCCGGCGCTGCCCGCGGCCCCCGCGGCGGGGCCGGGAGGGCTCGTCCCGGTACTCACGGCGGAGGAAGCGGCCGAGCAGGCGGGCGGCGGCGGGGCTGCAGCGAGACATCGTCCCGTCCGCAATGACGGCGGCGGCGGCCCCGAGCTCGGCCCGCCCCGGCGGCGGAAGCGGCTCCGCGGCGCCTTCTGGGTGTTGTAGGCACGGGAGCCATGAGCGTGGTGGGGGCCCCGAGGTCACCGAGTCCAAGCCACCGCCACGGACACGTCCAGTCTGTTCACAAACACCTCCGGCGACGGTGACTGCGAGGAGCTGCTGACTCCCTCAAAGGCAGAGAGGCCCTGCTGAGAGACTTCGACAAACGAGAGGGCCGGGCAATCACCGACCATGTGAAGTTCAACAAGGGAAAGTGCCGGGTTCTGCACCTGGGCTGGGGCAGCCCTGGATGTACAGAGAGGCTGGGGATGGAGAGGCTGGAAAGCAGCTCTGGGGAAAGGGACCTGGGGGTCCAGGTCGATGGAAAGTTGGATCTGAGCCAGCAGTGCCCTGGCAGCCAGGAGGGACATCCCTGTCCTGGGGGCATCAGGCACAGCATCGCCAGCCGGGCAAGGGAGGGATTGTCCTGCTCTGCTCTGGGCTGGGGCGGCCTCACCTCCAGTCCTGGGGGAAGTTTTGGGCACCACAATATAAAAAAGACACTAAACTATTAGAGAGTGCCCAAAGAAGAGCAGCGAAGATGGTGAAGGGCCTTGAGGGCAAGCCGTGTGAGGAGAGGCTGAGGGCACTCGGCCTGTTCGGCCTGGAGAAGAGGAGACTGAGGGGAGACCTCACTGCAGTTACAAATTCCTGGTGAGGGGAAGAGGAGGGGCAGACACTGATCTCTGCTCTGTGGTGACAGTGACAGGACCCAAGGGAATGGCCTGAAGTTGTGTCAGGGGAGGTTTAGGTTGGATATCAGGAAAAAAGATTTATCCCCGAGAGGGTGGCTGGGCACTGGAAGAGGCTCCCCAGGGCAGTGGTCACAGCCTGACAGAGCTCAAGGAGTGTTTGGTCAGTGCTCTCAGGCACAGGGTGTGACTCTTGGGGATGGTGCTGTGCAGGGCCAGGAGCTGGACTGGGTGATCCTTGTGGGTCTCCCAACTCAGCATATTCTGTGATTCCGTGACTCCATCGCCTCACAGAATCACAGCGTGGGTCAGGTTGGGAGGGACCACAGTGGGTTACCTGGTTCAACCCATGCCATCAGCTGCCTCCAGAAACATGTCCTGTAAATACAACCAGTACACATATTTGTGTATTTATGGGCATAGATGAAGGAGGGAGGACTGTGGGAGTGGGTCAAGAAGAGACAAAGTATTGCTTCAGAACAAAAATAAACATGCAAAGTCATACTCTGATTTCTTCCTGATTGATTGATTAATTGTGTCCCTAAAACTGAGGCCAGAAGGGCCTGTAATAAATGAAGCATCCAAATGTTCAGCTTCTTATGAGGTATATATGATCCCCTTAGGAGGACACACGCACATTGATTTTATGAGGAACCCCCTCACTACTAAAAGATTTATACCTGGATCCATTTCCAAATCATTTTTTCCTTGAGGCTTTCACTAAGACTCTTGTGAGGATTATAGAATTTGAGTTAGATGCCAATGTATTGTCATTCTGTATACAGAAACATTTCGCTTTTTTAGTGTTTTTAATAGGATTATGTAAGATGAGGGTTGAAGTTGGTGGTTTGGTTTTTTTTAAACCTCAGTAGCAGAAACATCACTTCAGTCCTTTGCATTCAAAACCTTATTGTGTATAGAGTCTTTTGACTCTGTAACTAAAATTGATGCAAAGCATCATCACTCTTAAACTGTTGAAGTTTCAAGGTATGGAAGTGAGCTGACAGTATCTAATTGGTCAGACATACATGGAACTGAGGAAAAATAAACCTGTTTTCAATTGTTTTAACGCAGTGATTTGGTTCCTGTCAGAGAACACTCTGTCCCACCAACATTAATTTTGCTGATTGAATCAACTCCCTAGAAAGAAAACGTTCAGCCCAGGGAGAAACAATGCAGCAATTAGCAACACTCAGGCAGCAGCAACAGGGGCTGCCTTACAAAGCTCAGGTCAGACCCAGTTCTGGTGGGGTAGCCACAGGATTAAGAAAGATTTTGGGATTTAATCTAAGAACAATAGTGTTCAACCATTTTAGCAAGCCCAAAGGTAGGGTCAGTCCCTAATGCATTTTTATAAGGGTCATTTTAAGAGAAACACAAACATTGTGGTGAGCTTCCCACCAGCTCGAAATCCTTCGAGATAATCTTGTTGCCCAGAAAAACTGTGAATTCCCCATCCCTGGAAGTGTTCGAGACCAGACTGGATGGGGCTCTGAGTAACCTGGTCTAGTGGGAGGTGTCCCTGCCTATGTCAGGGGGTTGGAACTTGATGGTTTTTAACGTCCCTTCTAACCCAAACCGTTCTGTGATTCTATGGCAGGATTGACACACTTGATCCATACAATAAGCTCAGACATGTTAAAAAACTTGGGGTTGTGTTCAGCCTGGCAACTGTACAAACTCCACAGTTGGTACAGCTGCAAAACGGCTTTGTGGGCAGGTATTAACAGCATAAAATGCACCCCTGATTTTCCATTCAGAATCTGAAACAGGTTTGTCTCCTGGTGCTGGCCAGAGCTAAAAGACATCCCTTTAACAAATGCAGGTTCCAATAGGGAGGGTTTGGCAGGAAGGCCATCCCTGGAGGGAAGCCTGTATTTAGGGAGCTGCTAAACCGGGGACAAGTTCTTGAGCTGGTTTAGCCCTTACTCACCTCAGTGATAACTCTGGACCTACGTTTCTGGCATCAGCTGATGTTTGATCACTGTCTCCCAATCTTACCCTCAATAAAACAACCCAGCAGCTTGAAATCCTCGTGAGTCTTGTCAGTTGTAGTGGCATCATCACCTCCTACCACTGGAAGTTAAGGAATTGCAAACAAATTGGTCATTCCCCACCACCTCCCTGGAATCAAGGCAGGGACCCAAGCATGAAGCTAAACCCTGGCCTCAACTCTATCCAGCTTCCAGCACCTAAAGGGAGCTGACACTTCTAAAAACAGACTAGTTTGTGGGTTTCTATACTTTAATTTATAGGTTGTAAGTAAAAATAATCCCTGCATCTCAGCCCTGGGAAAGTCACTGGGAGGAGCTGGACCATTGGTCTCCTTTCCTTTGTAAAGAGCACAGAGAAATTCAGAGCTGAGGATTCCCTCTGGAGGGATTAGCCACACTTGTGCTTTAACCTGCTTTATTTTTTAACCTACAGCCTGTGGTTTTTCAGTAACAGAGCTATGGCTGAGAGAATCTGCTAAGGAATTAGAAATGGCCTTGCTGGGACTTCTGGTGTAACTCCAGAGAGCAGAGATAAGAACCACTGGAGAGTTATGGTAGGGAGAGTGTAGGTGGAGCAAGAAAAGGAGCATCCAGCTTGGTCTTTTTATGTGCAATCCCCATTCTGCTTTCAGCAAACAAATTCTATATTTTGCTTCTGAAAAATCCTGCAAACTTTTGTGGTATTGCTATTAGTATTGTTATTTTAGGGGGTTTTTTCAGCATTAATAATGTCAAATGAAAATAAAGAAGCACACAAACACTACTCCTTGTCCTCTAAGCTGTGCTGTGGCTTGGTATTTCTAAAGAGGCTGACATTTCTGCCGTGCTTCACGAACAGGAGGTCAGATTTCAGTGTGGCACCAGCTGTGGTCACAGCATCAACATCGGAAGCTCTTTAGTGGGAAGTCCCAAGGATGGACACTGAAATGGTACCTGCAGTCTACCAGTCCCAAAATGATCCTTTCAGGTCCATCATGGCTTGGATTTCTCCTGGAACGAAGATGCTGCTGAAGACCTGTGGTCATCTTCACCTAACTAGTGTGGGTTTTTCCTTTGCTGTGGGATTTGAAGCAAGTCTGGCTGTCACATACCAGGGGCTTATCAGAGCTCACTCATTTTATTCAGTAAATTTTGCCAGAAATGCTTCAGCAGCTCCAGGTCTTAGAGAAAAGCTTGACATTTGATGGGTTTTTGTAGCAGTTCACTGGGCTGCAGCCGTTCACCTCCCACTGCCTTTCTCCCTCCTGGAGACGGGGCAGCCAAGCACAACGATCTGGTTTATTAAAAACACAGGTGTCAGACCTGGGGCTGCCCCACGGTGCTGGGAAAGGTCATGTCCTGCAGACCTGCTCTTCCAGATCATCAGGTTGCACTGCTGGTCACGAGGAGTGGAGCAGACCTGAAGATGGGAGGGGTTCACAAAGGCAAAACAGCAGTTTGGGACAAATTCTGCTCTCAAGAGACCCTGCACGGGGTTTTCCTGGTGTTGGAGCAGGATATAGGATCCTGCTGAGCCTCTGCCATCCAGGAAGAAGCAGGAGCAAAATGGGATGTAAGTTCCTTGGAATGCGTATGCCAGAAAAGCCTCTGGTCTTTTTTCCCCCTGCTGTAAGGAATTGAGTTTGGCTGTTAATTCTTTCATAGAATCCTGGAATGGTTTGGGTTGAAGGGACCTTAAACACCAACCCTAATTCTTTGCCCTACAAGAGGCTGCACTGAATACCAACGAATGCCTGTGTGATAAATAAACTCAAGTCTCCTTCCCTGGAGGCCAGGTTGGTTTTTAAGGTCTCAGGATTGTGGGGTGCATCTCGGCAGGAGTTAAGCTGAAAGCTGATAAAACCCTGACGTCTAAGGGCCAGAACTGCAGCAGAGGAAATAGGCACCTTCCTTTTGACCTTCAGCATACCCAAAATGCTTTGGTTCGTGTGTCTCTGTATAATTAGGCATGGAGCAATATTTTTTTATCATTCTGGGGTTTAAGAAAGACATAATTCAGAAAATCAGCGTCAGAAAACAAGAGAGGTAAGGAATGGGAGCACCCAAAAGCCACATCCAAGAGGAAGGTCTCAACCTGGCTAAATGTAGCACAGCCTACAACAGATCAGGTCTGGTCTGGTGTCCCCAGAAGCCACAAACACATGGAACAAGCACCTTCACCATGGAGAGCAGCAAATCCAGCTACTTCCCTTTTGTCCTGCTCCCCCGTCATCACCTGTTTCATGGGGAGATTGGTCAGGCCACTGCAGGACCACTGGGCAGGGCTGGGCTCTGTGCCTGGAGCAGGAAATGGTGGCTTTTATTACCCCCAGGTGACAAACTTCTCCCTCTAGCAGTCTCCTGGGGCTATTCCCTTAGTTCCAGTGATGTTTACCCACCTCCCCTGGGGACACACACACAAAAGCACAAAGCAAAGCTCGGTTGCAGCTCTTATTTAATTCTGCATCATAGAGCCAGAGAATGATTTGGGTTGGAAGGAACATTTAAAAGTACTCTAGTCTAACTTCCCTGTCATGAGCAGGGACACCTTGCACTAGACCAGGTTTCTCAGAGCCCTGTCCTGTATATGTCAAAGCCTTAAGAAATGCTGAGGTGACAAATTACAGCTTTTTACTCCCTTTATTGGATGCCATCAGCTAGTTTTCAGTGGCCATTCAGGTCACCTGCAGTCTGGAAATCCCAGACCTGGCCACAGCAGCTTCACAAAACACATCTGTTGGAATTGTTTGCACTAACTTTTTTTTCAGGCACTGTGGGATTGATGAAGAGTAGAAGTTCTCTGGAGTCCACCATTTCCCTGGAGGCTTAACAGCCCCGGAATAAAATATGAATGTAGGTTTATCCCATGGCAGGATTTGTCTTTCACGTAAAGGAAAAAAGGATTTTGCTCAAATTCATTGTTACACTGAAAGCCAGCTTTGTCCTTGCAAAAGTAGCTGACAACAATAAAAGTACCCAGATTCTTTCTAAAGGGAAGGGTTTTATTTGAGGTTTTAAATTTTGCAGAAATCTTGCTGACACAGTAAAGTCAGCGTGCAAAGTTCTGCAGGACTAAGTTAATGTTCTACTGAAATCCTTTGCTTTGGGACTAGTTCTTGAATGTCTACAAAATGTATACAAATGTCTAAACTAAATCCACAGGGGCTAATCTTCATTTCACATCCTTGCAGGTAAAGTTGGAGCTGCAGCACTGAAGGCACCACAGCGGCAGCACTTGAGACCCTGTGACCTCTGTGAGATCCCTCTGGCTATTTATCCTTAAAAGCACAAAATCAGCTTTCGCTAAGTATACCTATTCCTACATTTTTAGTATTATTTAGTATGTATTTTTCATTGGCCAGAGAAGCTGTGGCTGCCCCATCCCTGGAATTGTTTAAGTACAAGGCTCTGAGCAGCCTGGTCTAGTGGAAGGTGTCGCTGCCCATGGCAGGGGTTAGAACAAGATGGTCTTTAAGGTCCTTTCCGACCCAAACCATTCCACGATTCCGAGATTTTGCCGTGCACTGTAACAGCCACAAACACCACTAGATGTCACAACTGCTTCACTGTTTGACTTCTCTCTTGGCTGAAGAAGGGCTTTTGCAGGTTTAACTGAGGAGCGAAATACAAAGACAACTAAGCAAAATCAAGGTTTTGTCCTCAGGAAGTGCAGGGTGCTTTAGGACACACCTTTCTTGGGAAAAAAAAAAATCATGTGTTTCTCAAATCCCCTGGTTTTGGGGACAAAAAACTCTGCAGTTTGATCAATATGAAGGGAATTCTTGTGCAGGACCACCCTGACCCTTTGAAACTACAGCAAAAAACTGTGGAGAAGAAGTTTGATGTGGGACACAAACAACTGTGCTGAAAGCAGGTAAGCAAAGTGACCACAGGATATTATTGTTGCTTTTATTCTGCTAATTTGGTGCTGGAAGTGACTTTCCTGCACTTTCCCTAGTTACAGCAAATGGAATTTGTGTTATCACTGTGGTTATTGATGCTTGATGGTCCTGGAACACACAAGCACCCACCCACCTCCTCCCACTGAAATAGTGAAAAAATAGCAGTAACATCAACTGAGCTTAATTAGGCCAAACTCGAGGTGTTTTCTGTTGAAGGAGCTAATTTTAGATGCCAAACTGCCATAGAGGCTGGCTTTATCTCTGCCCTATTTTAGCAGCTCATGGCAGAGAGGCAGATGATTGGAAGGTGAAGGAGCGAGCACAGTTGCTTCAGCCCATGTGAAGGTCAGGGAAGAATATTCTTCCTCTGTTCCCAAGGCAATCTGATTTCTGTCTCCGCTGGTGTCATCCACAGGAACCTGTTCATCCTCAGGACTTGGCGCTGAGGTTGCCACAAAAGAAAAAGACACCATTTTCGGAGGGAGGTTCAGACTAATTATCTCCCATGGGCTTTTAGAGAGTTTTTCTCCCTCCTCTAAACACACTGTAGTCAGTGCACCAGCCTGTGCCATCATTATGTGCGTGAAAATAATAGCAAAGCTGAAGATGATTAATTCATTTATTCACTCTTTCATGACCAGTAATTGCTCCTGTGGATTCCTTTTTCACTCCAGTGACAACAATTATTGCAAACAAAACCAAAACTGAATTCCTGTGAAATTGCTGTTAAAGCATTCCCTGAAGGTGGAAAAAAAAAAACCAAACTAAAAAAAGCAAACTAAAACCAGTAAAAATGTACAAAGAAAAAGAAAGCAAAAGTGATTGTCAGAACAACAGCACCTTATGAAAAGCAGTGGACATCTTGGGGGGGGATGTTCTTACTGTGCTGAATTGTGAAACAACTTCTTTGTGAGGGGAAGAGAAAGGGCAGACATTGATCTCTGCTCTGTGGCCAGGGACAGGACTGAGGGAATGGCCTAAAGCTGTGTCAAGGGAGGTTTAGGTTGGATATTAGAAAAAGGTTCTGCCCCCCTAGGGAGGTTGGGCACTGGAAGAGGTTCCCCAGGGCAGTGGTCACAGCCTGACAGAGCTCAAGGAGTGTTTGGTCAGTGCTCTCAGGCACAGGGTGTGACTCTTGGGGATGCTGCTGTGCAGGGCAGGAGTTGGACTCAGTGATCCTTGTGGGTCCCTTCCAGCTCAGGCTATTCTGTGATTCTGTGAAGAACCTGGTTTAACTTCATCCCTAAAATGGACATGAAATGGGAAAGTCCAGGAAGTTCATCTAAATTAATTCATATCCTAGCTGTCCTTTTCTAAAAGCTGAGTGCATTTAACAGGAAAACAGATTTGAAATCCTACAGGAAATAAATGGCACTTTGACCTTGAGTGAGCTTTGGATCAGACCTGCCGTGGGTACCAGAGGAAACCCACTAGAGGGAGCTGGGAGATGTTCCATCGTAGGGCATTGGAAGCAGAGGCAGAGGCTGCTTTTCCTGAGCAAGGGGCATTTTTCGGGTCAGTGGGGTTTCTGCTTGGTTACGCCACTTCAGTGGGTACCACAGAGGAGTGTTAGCTGTCTGCTCTCACACTCCACTGAAACACCCAGGCACATTTACCCTCAAACTGAAATATTTGCAGTGTGTAAAGTCACTGGGATTATTCACAGGTTTAGAATGAGACAAGCCCAGGTCCTGAAGGAGGCCACAGCGAAGCACCACTCATACACCTGTGTGTGACAAAATGTGATTTTGATTGGATTTACTTGTGCAGGACAAGAAAAATTTGAAAGGTGAGTTTTTAAATGACTGATTCTGGCTGTGCTTCCTGCACAGTGGGGTGGGCTGCAGAGGAGGAGGTGGACCCCAGAGCAGGGGGGGGGACCATGGGTTAGGACACCATGGATCATGGGGAAGTAGGTGACCCACATCTCTCCACTGTAACAGGAACCCAGAGTGGCACAAAGGTGTCTGAACTGCCTCAAGCTTGGGCACAGGGTTCCCACCCTGCCTACATTCACCTAATTTGCATGACTTGCCCATCACAAGATTATTTATTACAGTGGCTTTAGTCAAATTCCTCTTCCGCACTTTAAAGCAATGCTTTGTCTGTCTGACTTCAGATGCAGCCTAAAACCAACTGAGGCCGGTGAGTCTGCTCAAGCTGACAGGCTTTGCTAAATGAGCGTCTCTGTTGGACTCAGCAGTGCTTTCTTTCGAGATAACCCCAAATCACAGCTCACCCAAGCCTGGTGCCAACTCCCTTCATGACTGGAGGGAAGGGAAATTTGGCCCGTAATTTGCCTGGGAAGAAAAGAGGGAACAAAAGAGGGAAGGGAAATGTTTTTTTCCCCTCCTATCCTTACTATGTAGCCCAGCTTTTCCTAATGAATCTAACAAATCCTAGATGAAAGTGTTGATAACCACAGCTATAGATACAGCCCCTGCCCTGTCCCATGTCAGCCTGGGAAGTGCCCTGTGAGACCCAGGGAGGCTTCCTCCCTTTGGGGAACTTCCCAAGCTGTGCCAGTTGGACCAGCCCATCCTCAGGGCTTGGAGCTGTATCAGTGATGCCCCAGGTGATCATCCTCAAGACACCAAAGGCTCCTTGTGTGTTTTGCCTTGACTGCTTGGACCGACCTCCCCAAGCATTGCGTGTGTTTGTCTGGAGAGTCCTTGCCTGTTTCCAGAAAAACAGGATGGTTTCAAACCATCTGTTCATCCGCAGGGGTGACAACTACTACTGCCAGGTGAAAACTGAGAGCCCTCATCTCTTTTGTCTTCTTGGAACTGTATTGCAGAATAAACAGCCCCATGGCTGGTCAGGTTTGGTGACAACCCAGAAATTCTCTGTAGCAACCTGGCTGCTGGTACCTGAGTGTGTTAAATCAGAGCTTTGTGGGTGATGAAGGCAAGGATAGGGCTGATACTGGATGTAGGGGGTGACTGGCTGCCTGGCAAGCAGCCACATCCCCAGCACAGCACCATCCCTCTGAAAGGGAGGTAAACAACACAAATTTGAGTGTGTTGGCTTCGTCTCACTCTTCAAAAATCACCTGTCGTGTTTCTGCAGTGACCTGGCCGGTTCCCAGAAAGCATCCCCCGCTCCCACACAGGTTCCATGGAATTTTTCAGCACATGAATCTCCATATCCTCCCCTAGTCACATCTCGGCATAGAACAAGCCCAGTGAATGTGTCACTTCAGGGATCTTTCTGTGAAACACCTTGATTTTTAAAACTGCATTTCACTCAAACTTTCAAAACATCTTTCCTCTCCATCTGTGAATCCATCTGCAGCTGACAGTGTTTTCTGGTTCATCAGCTCCACCCACCTCACTGGAGCTGTTCCTGCTGGGCGTGGAGGTGAGGAGCCCTCACCGTGGGTTGTCACCCTCTGATCAGTAGAAGCCTTTTACTAGATCACGTTTTCCTAGCAAGTAAGCAACAGCTTGGGCCAGCCTGAGGTACTCTGTATACTGGAGTAGATCTGAAAAAATCTCTCTGCGTCTTCCATTGAATATTCTGAATTCAGGAAAATTTTGTAGCCATCCTTTCCACTTCTACACATCCCTCCTAGATTGCATTTTCTGCTCTAAGCAGTGCAACACTTTATGCTAAAGTGTTATTATAGTTCTCTGATGTTGAGAGACTTGTAGGCAGGAGGGGGTGTGGGTTGCCTTTGTCTGGGGTAGGCACTCTCAGGACGTGAGGGGTCCTGCCTAAAATAGATGGGGTGAATCCATTTGGCTCTTTCCATAGGGCTCCAGGCTTGTCCGAGCTCATGTAGCTTTTGAGTGGGAAGTTACGTGAGACAAATCCTACTACTGATGTGGGAAAACCAAGAATAAGTTGTTCCTGGTCCTGCTCTATCCATCTGTTTGATCAGCAAAATGGGTGCAGGGATGGATCAATAGACAAATAAATTAATTACAGCAGACAGTATTTGTCCGTGCTTGGCCAGCCATCTGGCTAAATAGCAATATTGATCCTATAAGTAATGATATCCCTGAAATACCTCACTTACTCCTCAAGCAGTAAATACAGGCCTTAGGGCACGAATTTCTTACTGAATTTTTCTTGGGGAAGGCAGCCATCCACCACAGAGTAACAGCAGCCTGTGGATTCTCTCTCTCACATTGGTTTTATCTTACCTATTTCTCTTAAATTTGTCAAATGAAGTCTAGAAAGGCATCAGGCTTCTTTTCCATCTCTTTTACTGAATATTCAGTTTGGAATTCTGAGTATTATTTAAACCAGAAATGTTTGAGTTTTCTAAGCATTCATTGACCAAACAAAGCTTATTTTTCCCTTTATAGCCAAAATGTTCCCAACCTGGATGACTGAAACAAGCTACAAGAGCTCACATTAAGCACTTAGTGACTGCACCAGTTTGAGGCAGCCAAGTGTGGGGGCTGAGTTAAAACACAGAACACCTGTAGAAATGATCCCCAATGTGAGATGCCCCCATCAAGGCTGGGAGAGAAATAAAGGCCCGAGGCCAAGTCAGTCCTGATCCAGAGGGATCCAGAGGGAGGGTCTCTGTGGGGCTGTTGGCACCGGGGCTGTGTGGGAGGGGTGGGATGGGACGGGACCAGCCAGGGGCTGTCCTGTGCTGGGCACAGCCAGTCCCATATGTGTCTGTGGTTGTTGGGGGTGCTGGGGTGTCCCTTTGTGACAGAGGCACAGGGCTCTTTGTGACACAGGGCCACGCTGCACCCAGAGGCCACTGTGACCTCTGGGGGGGTTTTTGGGGTACAGAGGCCTGGGGTGCCACTGCCCAAGAGCACCTCTCTCAGGAGGCAGCAGCTACCTGAGAACCTTTGCAGGAGAGCATAACAGAGACGCCCAAGGGGGAGAAGGTGAATCCCAAATCCTTGCCCACCCAGGGGCTCCTGAGCCTGAGGAGGCAAAGGGTGAGGGATGTGGCAAGATAGGGAGGCTGGTGATGGGACAAGGCCGGGCTTGAGGTGTGCCAAGACAGCCCCCTCCACCCCATGCCTCCTCTGTCCCACAGATGGACCGCAAGCAGCCACAGAATGAGCAGCACTGCCCAGATGCTCCTCCTGAGGCACAAGAGGCAGCAAACGCAGCAGCCTCGGGCGAGCAGGTGCCCTCAGCAGGGGCACAGAGCCATGTCCCACCCCTGCAGAACTCCTGCTCTCCCCCAGGCCCCTCACACGCCCAGGGGGCAGCCCAGACCCTCAGCAGGCAGCAGTCAGTGCTGGCAGCACCAGAGTCCAGCAAGGGGGCCCGGGCCAACGAGGAGGAAAAGAGGGAAGCCTGCAGTCCCCATCCCCTGTGCCAAGGGCAAAACCACACAGAACAAGAGCTGTCCCAAGGGGAAAACGACAGCGACAAATCATCGTTGCATGAAAACTGGGAGCACATCACCATCCGGACTATCTGGGTCAACCCCCGGTACCCAGAGCTCTTTCAGGACCCTCTCCACGAGGAGGCAAAGGCAGTGTCTCCTCCTGCCTTGGACGAGCAGGTGCCAGCAGCAGGGGCACAGAGCCCTGCCCTGGACAGCCCCTGCTGCTCTCCCTGTTCCTCGCAGACCCAGCTGGCAGCCCCGACCCTCGGCGACCCGCAGGGTGTGCACAGGCAGCCCTCCAGCCCCAGGCGGGCTCTGTGGGCTCTGTGCACCCTGCTCTGGTGCTCCTGCATGGAGGAACGGCTGGACAATTAGTGCCCGCTGCCAGACTCTGGTTCAGATCTGTTCAGTTGTTGTCAATAAATATTTTCATATTTGCAAAGAGCTCTGGAGTTGTCACTGTCCCTCGTTACTGCGCAGAGAGTCAAAGCAGCCAATGGCCTTCCTGCGGGAGGACACGCCAGTAAAAGATGCTGATTTTCCAGCAGTGCTCAGTGGTCCACCTCAGGATT
The DNA here is from genome assembly GCA_013400235.1 of Oriolus oriolus. Lineage (NCBI taxonomy): Eukaryota > Metazoa > Chordata > Aves > Passeriformes > Corvidae > Oriolus > Oriolus oriolus. The sequence goes on from VXBT01005528.1 coordinate 292,327, forward strand.
CAGACGGGTTCCAGCAGCACCAGAGATTTGAAAATCAGTGGGTTCATGTCGTTGTGGCCACCAATCGCCACCTCACCCTCAAGAGCCTCTCTGGGAACAAGCAGCAAACCACAGAGGGCACCTCTTCACGTTAGCTCCCTGTCTGCCAAGTTGTCATCCAGGTGTCTAGGGAACCTCCTGGACCTGCCTTTTCCAGCTGTGGAGTGTTCCCAGTTAACACCTGGCCAGTGGAATTGCCCCACAAAGACAAGGGCAGGGGGGTCGAGGGTGTCCTGAGGGTCCTTAAAGAATAACTCCAATGTGCCACGTCCTGGCTGGGTCCCACGATGCCAATGAACAATATCCTCTGATGGTGTCTGGAATTCTGAGCAGTTGAGGTGAAGAAATGTCACTTTCAGATAAAGAAAAGGAGCTTGGATGAAATTTTCCTTGCTAACCTGGCATATGGGTCACCTGTTCACTGTTTCTCGAACATCCATGATTTTTAAGGCTCAGGTATTAGATTTACTCCAGGGGAAAAAATCCCACCTGCATAACCAGATGGGTTTTCCTCCTCTCAGCTCAACACAGGCCAGCCTCACCTGTGAAGAGGAAACGTGGAACTGTGGCTGCCTGCTTGGGAGCTTAAAAACATGTCCATCTGATTTTCAGGAAAGAAATATCCTACATTTTTATCTTTTGTACAGGACCCAAAACTGATTTAGTTGAAAAGCAGAAAAGGCAAGAAATTGCCCAGGCAGGATGGATTAAAAAATACTGAACCTCTGAGTAATGTTTTGATGTGATTGTGAGTGACACATGTGGCAAAACTTTGCTGTCACCTCCAGCTGTACAACCCAGTGAGCAGAGAAGATTTTTCTAATGATTCTACATCTGAGGGTGTTCAATCTGCTAAAAGTTTCTTGCTGACTTGCTTTAAAAGTGATAAAAAGCTCTTGGCCAGCCTTGCTGGTGCTGAGGCAACAGTGTTGGTCAGGCAGAGCATCCCAGGAACTGGAAATGAAGCCCATTGGGCATTTGCAGGCATCAGAGATAACGAGTTACAGCAAAGCAACTCCTTGAGCAGCTTCCAAGGATCAGATGAGGGAGCAATAATGGCCTTGGGCTGCTGGGAAGCCTCTGGAAGGAGGCTGGGAAAGGTTGTTGATAGCCAGGGCTAGTTACAGCAGCAAACCCACAGGAAAAGTGTAGAGCCTGAACAAAACCACTCAGTGCAGCCCCAAAACCCCAGCCAGGGTCAGCAGGTGTTGCTTGAGCTCTCAAATAAGGATGAAAGAAACATTTCATAAATGATAAAGCACAGCTGACCTGCAGAGAAACCTGCAAGTACCCTGTTGAAACAGCAGAGGTCTGTGGCAAAGAGGCTGAGCTTTCCCAAGGTGCTCATATACAGCGGATCATACTCTGAAAACCACCTCAGTAAAGAGAAACTGTGACCATCTGCTTGCTCTTCGATTAGACAAGATTTTGGTACATTACTTATGAGCTGTTGGATTTGACTCTTCACTGATCTGGTCCAGCCCTCACTAAGTTATATATAAAAGTAAAGGAAAGACGTGTAATGTCCTGTTCCAGTACTCCTTTAAGGGTTAGAGGAAGGCAGGACTGTCTTTTCTTTTCCAGCAATAAATTAACACAGTAATGAAAGCATCCCAGTGTACCATCTAGATTTACAGCAGGGTTTTTCAATTTCATTTGTCATTGCCAGACACATTACACTGGGATTAAACCATACAGGTTATTAAATACTGATTACAAGAAGACAGCGTGCTGTGGCAGGCAAATAACTTGCAAGTTACTGAAATTAAGGCTTTGAAAATGTTTTAAGGGAATTAATGTTTAATTAGAGATTTTGATCTATAAGGCATTCTAGTAATAGCTTCAGTAAGAGATTACACAAACCTGTGAGACATTTGTAAGTAGAAAGGATATTGGTGTAGTATTTTCTTTAATTAATCCTGCACTGAAAGACCACCACGAGGGAATTTAGAGTTTGGTACACAATAAAAAAGACCATTCCAGTCAGCAGGCACTTCAGCTTCTGTGTTTTTTCTTCTTTCTTTGCATTATCAAATTCATGTGCATGTATTTTTAACAATACGGCATGAGATGAACTTTGAATTTAGTGTGGTAAAGAATATTCCTAATTCAACATCCCCAGGTGAACTTGGATACTGAATCTTGGGAGGTTTACAGACCTGAGGTATTTGGCTTAACAGCTGCTTTTGTTCCTCTGCTGAATTTCATCTTTGTGTCACTGACTTCCAGAAACAACATAAACCAGCAGAAGCATTTTGCTTTCCAGCATGATTGATGGTTTTATCTTTCACTCAGACATTCTTGTACAAAGTCTTCTCTTTTCACTAAAAAAATAGTTTATGTAATTTCCTGTAGTCAAACCAAGTGACTGATCCTTTACTGTTTTGCTCACTGCATTTACTCTCGATGATCTGACATGATTTTCATAAGACTAGAGGTGTCATTAAGGGAGTGTAAGAGGTGTTTGTGTTGGTAGGTGTAAAACTCGTCTCTGAAAAGTCTCGTGCTCTGAAAAAAAACCCCCTGGTCTCAGCTACCAGGGTTATGGAGTTATAGGGATGATAAAACTCCCATTAACGTTACTGGAAGGGGAAATGAATAAACTTCACAAGTTTTCAGTACAAAAACCTGGCAGTTTTGGGTCTTTAAGTTCACCTTCAATCTGAAATGAATCACCTTTCTGCTGATGTACAGAGTGAAATAAAACTGCAAAGACGTTTTTGAGGATTCAAAAGGCTTGATAAATTTGAAAAATCACTTTGAAAATGAGGACGTCTTTCCTTTTCCTCCTTTCCTGGTGCAGCTGGACCAAAGGCAGTGTCATTACAGAATTTTTTTGTTAAGTCCACACAGCCAGAAAATGGATCTGGCTTTATGTTTAAAAGATATTAATACATATTACAGCTTACTAATATTCCTCACAGCTAATTTTTATCACTGGTTATGCTATGCTGATTTTCTTCTCATCACTTTAGCTGTAATTGTTTGGTTTAATACCCAGAGCACATATCCTCTATGCTGCCTGCTTAATTATTTTCACCTCTTTTTATGTCACATTGCTCAGATCAGTAATTATGTCAGATCATAAATCCCATCCTACACTGACTATAATAACTCAACTAATACTTTCTGGATGACATGGAGCAAGGTGAGTTGGTTTAACAAAACCCAATTTCTTTCTAGTTAGTTTAATTAATTCATCTTAATTATTTATCCTATTAACCACAAGTTAATTAAATTGAATCTGATGCACTGTCCTACTATATTGATATTGCTTTTTTAAATCTTTTCTGAATGGGACTAGTGTTTCATTACCTCTGTTGCTCATTAATTTTAGTGCTGCTGTTGCTCTTTCTTGAAACATTTGTTTCCTCCAGGGCCAAGTTAATCCATAATTCAGTGCTAGTGGTAAATCTCCGTGCATTACACACCGTGCACAGACCAAAGGGCAACGTGGAGGGGCTGGACCACAGCAGGTAACAGAACCCACTGCAGGAATGCACCCTAAATAGCCACAGCCAGCCTGCCTTGGGTGTAAAAGGACACCTCCTTCCACCTGCTTTTGATAGCATTTTTTTCCCAATGCCATCTTCTAAAAATACATCCCTGCTTTTCTTCCCAAAGTGGAAAGGAGAAGCAAGGAATAGAATCTGGCAGCCCCCTCTCTAAAGGCTTCTGAAGGCTCTTTTAAAGAGCCCTTTGCACAGTGAAACCAGCCAAGGTGGTAAAATCAAGTTCAACAAACAAGCCCAGGAGTTCTTGGGGGCTGCTTCTACCCAAGGAAGCGACAGGGAGCTGCAGTGCCTGCCCTCAGCTGGAGATCTACCACGGCACGCTCATCTATAAACTCTTACCTCTCCAAAAACACATGCAATAATGGCGATAGCCTAGAAAAGCAAGTACCAGGGACTAGAAATACCCCTGCTGCCTTCACTTTCTTCAAACAAGCTCGTGGCAAGGCAGCTGAGCATCAGTGTAAGTGGGCAGTGTTGGTGGCAGGGCAGAGCCGGGGCACAAAGCCACCCCAGGAGGGGGTGGACTCCCTGCACCACACCTGAACGTGCTGGCAGATGAAGATGAGGGTGGTCATGACATATGAGGGAGCCTGGCAGCCTCCAAGGGAAAAAGGTCATGACCATTCCTAAGAGCCCCTTAAGTCAAACCCCATCTACTGACTCGGCAAATGTGAGCGGGAGGAGCTTGCACGAGGGTTCAGACACCACATTTTCTCCATCATTTCAGGGATTTTAATTCCACACAGACATTTTAATTTAATTTAAAGATGTGTGGCACAGTGCACACTGTGCCCATACCCCACAGCCCAAGACCCGCTCAAAGTCCCACCCCCAGCAGGGGAGGGAATCTGCTGCAAAAGCCAAAACGGGATCAACCTGCACCCCAAGGCCCTGGAGCAGCTCAGGAACCAGACCTGCCCATCTTCAGGCTTAGACCTAAGGAGCCCCTGCTAAGCACAAAGCTGAATGAGATCACAGCTGGTCCAGGGCCAGAAAGTAATGGTGCAGTAATGGGTCTATTGGCTTTTTGAGAAGGAGCTGTTTGATTTCAGACAGAGGAGAGTCAACAGCAGCACTCGCTCCCGCTAATCTCATTTCCAGCAGCACGCTGAGTGAGAAGGCACTTGGGCACAAAGCTGTGCTCGATTGCTCTCTGTTTATCCAGGATTACATTAGGAGCCCAAGAGCATCTGCAAACAGCCCCTGGCCACAGCTAGGGCTTTGCAAATAGCCTCTGCAACACCAGGCTCAAAGGAAAAGAAATCCCAGTGTTTCCTGCAAGCTGCTGGCAGTTTGCTCAGTACAAGAGCTGGATTTAGATGCACAGGTTTTAGATGTGCAAATTGAAGACAGTGTCTATTGAGGAAAGCGCTGCAGGTAAGTGTTGACCAGATAATCTGGTTAATTTTAAACAACACATTTACCTTAAGCAAAAAGAAATCAAATGCAGAAGGGTGGATTTGGCCTGGGTGAGGGATTCTTCCAAGGGGGAAGTTAGCAGAAGTTGGTCTGACCATGATCTGCCCCATTATCCACAAAATAAGTTACTCTGAGAACAAAATTACCACCAAGTCTGGTATAAGAGCTCTTTATTTCAGTGTCGAAAACACAAAGAGAGGGCTTGCATTTCAACGTCAGAACCATGCAAAGCACCTATACACCAAAAATGAGATATTGAATGAGTGTCTCTCTCCTGCTACATGTGGAAAATTTAGGCAGGAAGACTCTGTTTTCCTGTGCGTTCTGCTCTATCCTCCCACAAATCAACCAGCTGTGAGGGGTGATAATTGACCTTCATTCCAAAGCAAATCATTTGCCACTGAACACTATTCCATACTGCCCTAAGCTGCTAAAATATGCTCCTGTAAACTTCATCAAGCACCCAGTTCTGCTCTTGGTCTACAAGGACAAAGTCCCAAACATCTCCAGCTACAGGATAGACTTTAATCAGAGGTACTGAATTAACTGAGAGCAGAGTTTGGCTCAAAGGATGAATGTCTCCTCCATACAGTAGCCCAGAAAAGGCCCTTATTAGTGTCCCAGAGAGGGGGATGTAGAGACCAGAGAATTGTCATGTGCACAGAGGACAACCAGACATCCTGAACTATTAAAAAACAGTGGTATAGAAAAATAAAAGGCATAAAATACCGAACCAAAAAGGTTCCAAATAAGGCATCAGCAGGTCCCAACTGGATGTGCTTCTACATCCTGTTACATACACCACCCTCCCAGCCAGGATAGTTAGGAATGATGCATTAGGATTGTATTTCTGACCTCCATCATTAAGCACTAAGAGCAACCAGAAGGGTTCAAGTTCTCTTCGAGGAAAAAAAAAAAAACCTCCAAACACAAAACCAGGGAGTACTGTTTTTGGTAAGTATTTCTTAGAAAACAAAATAAAAACGTTAAAGCAATTCATTGAAACGACTCATTAAAAAAAGACAACATTCCTGTAAAGTAAAAATATATATATAGAAATAGAATCTATTTTTTGTTTGTTTGTTTGTTCGTTTGTTTTTTAAAAAAGACATTCAGTATCACATCAGCGGATTCTGATGGGCTTTCCCGCGGGTCTCCGGCGACAGCCGCTGCTCCTTAAGGCAAAACGTCGGGTTGGCACCGTCACAACAGCTGAGTCCCCGAGGCAGGGCCCTGTCAGCAGGGCTGCTTCTCCCGCACGCTGACGGAGCCGTCCTCCATCCCGAAATACACCACCTCGGCCATGTCCACAAACAGCCCCGTCTCCACCACGCCTGCGGAACGAGAGGTCACCGGTTACTGCCAGCGCCACCCCCCGCACTCGTGTCCCCGGCTCTGCCCGTGGGTTTGCTCATTAAAAACCACCAGTGCCTCCATCAGAGGTTTGAGAAGTGTCCAACCTCTATCAACCACACAGGGAGTTTCTGGGAAGTCTTTTCCATGCAGCCACTCCCAGCAAAAACTCACCAGAGACTGAGAAACAACTCCCAAGCTGCATTCACGCTGCCCCAGCCACCACTGCTGCACCAACAGAATAATGAGAAAAGCATTTTCTGCCATCTGATGACCCATGCGAGCAGGAGGAAGCTGCAGATACCCACAGGATTGGGGATCACTCCCTTTGCCTTTAAACTCATCTAAGAGACTATCCTGGAAGAGATCACCTGGATAACACTCGTTCAAATGTTAAGATTCAGCAGCTCTGGTGTTACCTCTGCAATTCATAAATCCTGCTGGATTTGTCAATGTACTTTTGGTTGTATTTAATTATGGGGTGCTCCTAACTTCACAGTGATCACTGAGACACAGCCAGAGGCCAGGAAGGGAGATAGAAATAGAGGACAAGGGCTACCACAAGTACAAGATGGCCAAAACCCTTCTACCAGCACTGCATTCAGGCTTTAACAGCCTCACATTCAGGCTCATCCACTTCTGGGTAGGGAAGAAGCTCTTCTTCCCTTAGCAGGTCAGTTTCTGAGCAGCAAACGGTGCTGGGACCACACCCACAGGATGGAACAGATCCCACCATTTACCATTCCTTTCTCAACCAAAAGGAAATGCAGGGAAGAATTTCCTGCTGTGCAGAGTAACCCAGCTCTGTTTGCCTCTTGCAAACAGCTCTAATGATAGAGACATTTGTACAGCCAAGGGCAGCAAGTGGATTAGGATATGGAGCACTGCACCAGGCGCAGCCCAGACCAGCTGTGGTCACCAGAGATCCCTTCCAACCCCAACAATTCTGTGATTCTGTGATAAGAACTAGGGAGGGAAGCAAAACCACTGCCCAGAAACAACTAGAAGTTACTGGTGACTCTTCACCCAGCCCACACCCACAGCCTCCGCCTGGTCTGGTGTTTCAGTTGTGGAGCATGGACAATACATGGCTGCTTTGTGAGGATGTTGGGGTTTGTGCAACAAGATCCCAACCTGTTCCTGCATGTTCTGGCAACACACGAGCAGTCAGTGAAGGCAGCTGTGTTATGGACTCCAGGGGCAGGCTTTGCCAAGATAACCAGAGAGACATCCAGATGCTGCTCCCCTGAAGTTCACAGAGTGCCAGTGCCCCTGGGCAGACCTGGATGGTCCAGAGGCAGCTCTGGCCTGGGCAGCAGACCTCATGCAAGCCAGGAGTCCTTGCAGAGAGGCTGCTTTGTTTGCAAACAGAGCACTCAGCCACTGCTGCTCGAGCCCAGCAAGAGCTTGGGTACACTTCATACTCACAGCAGGGCAAGCATGGAGGGCTTCCCAATGGGAATGGGGTGCAGGGCTGTAAGCAGCTTCTGGAACATATCATAGCACAGCGCAAACCCTCTCTCCAGAATCCACCAGTGTTTCCACTAAAAGTCACTCTAAATGGGCACAAGGAGAGTAAGGAAGAGGACAGGACTGTTGTGCCTAATGGGAAACAGTGTCAACAGCAACCAGCATCACTCCAGGTTTTCCCCGCCATGTGAAAAAGCCACGTGGGCACAGTTCTACCAATTCAGCTGACTTAACTCTTGAGGAGAAACAAATGTAGGGACCTGCAACAGGGCAGCAAACACACACACATATTTCCTCATATCCAGGGGAGACCTGCCACAGTCCAGGTTACTTCTCACACACCAAGCCTTAGCCAGCTTTTGTGGTTTTTAAAAACATCACAGACATCACCTGGTATCATTTTTATAGCAGTGTTCACTTCACGCCACTCATGAACCTTGTCGAACTTCCAGTCCAGGATGAAGTTCCCATTGTCTGTCACCACAGGGCCCTGGAAGCAAACCCAGCTGTCATGACATGAGCCCTGTGTCTCCTGATCCCAGCCAGGGATTGTCACAGCCCTCCCTGGGACCAGCTGTCCCCACTGCAGTGGTTTAGAGGCATCATTCAAGCAAACTGGGGCAGTCCCCACAATAAACCTGTCAGTGAAACCATCACCCCCAACTCTTTGGCAGCACAGACTGCCCTGCAGCCCCCCAACACCCCCAGAGCAGCAGGTCAGACCCACGCTGGCAATCCCTCTGCTTGCTGCCCCAGGATGCTTCTTTAGGGGTCACAGCCAGAGAGGCTTTCAATGAGCAGCCTGAACACCGAAATACCCAGTTCAGTAACCCAGGTACAGTACGGAGGAATTACACAAGATGCCACTGGTGGGAGTGAAAGCCCAGATTCCATTAGATGAAAAACCAGACCTCTGGTTCCTTTTGCCCACGTTCAGGTGGCTCCCCAGGGGAAGCAGGGCTGGCAGGGACACTCACTGCCTTGTTAACAGCCATCCGCAGCTCCACGACACCGCCAAACTTTTTGGTCAGGGCTCTGGTGACAGGGACATAAGCCATGGGGATGACCTCGATGGGAACTCCCTTCTTCCACTGCTCCCCAAGGCTGTCAGATTTTTTCCTGAGGGAACAGATCGAGGTGGGATTAGTGCTGGACATTACACTGCTGACACCACTGACATCACCCCAGGCTCTCTGCAAACCCCTCAGGCACAGGCTCAAGAGGACACAGGGTGGATCCCTGAGTGCCCATGTGCAGCAAGAGCCAGTTTAATGCACGATGCTCCATCCACTCACAAGCCCTGTTTTGACATGTTTTGGACAAGCAGAACAAGAGCTGTTTTTCCACAGCCCCATGGCTGGAAAATTTATCCCTTGCTGACAATCACTGAGCTCAAAGAGCAGAACTGCCACTTCCCCACAAGCTCTGCTGACTCCCAAGCAGGCCTGCTGAGTTGAAAATTAAGAAAAAAAGATAAATTGAATTGCTGAAGTACTGGGAGCCAGACTCATCTCCACCCATTCCTGCTCTCCTGTAACCATTGGAATGACAATAATGGCCTAACACAGCACCATCTGAAACCTCCCACGGAGGAGAAAGGTAAATGAACAGTAATATCTTCACCTGTAATCAGCAATAACAATGAAGCATTTTGCAAATCCTGCAACTATCTTCTCCTGTGTCAAGCAGCCACTGCAAGGGGGAAAAATAAAAACAAAACCAGAAAACATCAGACTGCTCCCCACTTTGCCTAATGGCCCTGAAGTCCAGTCCCCTCCATCATGTTCTTGCTGGTTTTGGTGCTGGAATTGCCCCACATCTTATCCTCCTTATCCTCACCCCTCACTTGTGCCCCTCGTCCCTGGCAGCCTTGGCCAGGAGCCACCTCCCACTGTGGGTGCACACAGAGCCCTGCACAGGATCCTCTCCAGCCCACCCCAGAGACACACAGGGATGCTCAGAGCCCCCACCACCAGCAGTGGGACAGACAGACAGACGGACAGCAAGGCTCACCCGCCACCTTTGATAAGGTTGAGTTCAGAGTCCACCTCATCCGCTCCATCGATGGCAACATCAAGCTGTGGGAAGAGGAGAAAATTGGTGTGGAGAGCCCTCCTGTGCAGCATCCAGGCCCTGCTCCCGTGCAGCTCCAGGGGTGTGGGGTCCCGAGCAGCAGTCACAAATGTCACCAGAGCTGGGAGCACCCTGGTGCCAGCCTGACCAGAGACCAGTGTCTGATGGGCCACCCAAGAATACCCTGAAACCACCTAAACCCCTCTAACAACCACAGGCATGCAAGAGGAAGAGAAACCCAAACCAACTGCTGGCCTGCAAGGCACATCTCTTTAGCCTCTGGTGTCATTTAAGGACCAGCATGCAAGATTTTCCCAGGGCAAATCTTGCTGACAATTCAGCAATATCTCTGTCCCAAGCCTCATCTTGGAAAAGATTCCACCCAGCAGCCTTCCTGCCACCTAAAGGGACGAGAACTAAGACAGAACTTGGGGGAAAAATAAACTAATCCTGTTAAAATCATAGAATCATTAAGGTTGGAAAAGACCTCTAAGATCATTGAGTCCAACCATTCAACAAACCCTGCCAGGTCTCCACTAAACCATGTCCCCAAGCATCCCATCTACCTGTTTTTGAACACTTCCAGGGATGCTGATTCCACCACCACCCTGGGCAGCCTGTTCCACTGACCAGCCTTTCAGTGAAAAAACTTTTCCTAATATCCAACCTAAACCTCCTCTGGCACAACTTGAGCCCGTTTCCTGTTGCCCCAACTCGAGCTCTCGCTCATGTTCTGCAGCGTGGCTGCCCAAACTCAACCTCAGGGGAGGACAAAGGAGCCTGGACGCTTTCTGAAGGACCAGCTGAGAGGAAGGTCAGGTGAGGTCTCACCTCCATGGTCCCACTCACCTCTGGGTTTCGGTCCAAGTCACTCAGTGTTAAGCCATTCTGCAGGATCAGCTGACGGGCCTGTGCAGCAGGGAGACAACAAACACCATTTACCGGTGGCAGGAAAGGCAAACAGACCCATGGTGTCACCTTCTGGCTGCAGCAAGGGTGGAGCCTCCCTGAGAGAGCTCCACTGCTCCACTCTGAACTGGTGGAGAGGCTGCAGCAGGAACACACAGCAAGGAGAAATCGGTGTTTCCAGACCAGAGCAGTTTAATCAAAAGGAAATCCTGCTGCTAATTTAAACTAAAATGCTCAGATGGTGCAACAGGACTCCTGGGTTTGGGTCTCTCCATACTAAACAGCAGGAGGCCACATCAGCTTGGTGGGAATCACTTGTATTTAAGCACTAAAGCAGACAGGGAATTTTTAAACCCTCTGTTGTTTCTGCTTGGACATCATCCTACCTCACACCCCTGCAGCCCTTCTTATCTCCTTCGGCTGAAAAATGGGACCTAGAAAACTAAATATTTACACCACAGCAGTGTGGAACTAACAAAGAAAATATTTCCCATGTTGGAAATAAGCTAAAAAATAAACAAATAAACGCACAACTCGTGGTAAAATGTTGGAAGCTGCTGAAACAGCCACTTGGTGGCTCTGATCTACGTTTCCTGCAGTGGCCATGTGTTTCCCTCTAGTGGCAACACAACTCAGGGCACCCAGAGCTGCCCTTGGCTCAGTCCCTCAGCTTAAACAGGGAATCACAGAATTGTTTAGAGAGGTTTAGTAACATCCAAGTCCAGCCCTTAACCCAGCACTGCCCAGGCCACCACTACACTGTGTCCCCAAGTGCCACATGTACTTGGCTTTTACATCTCTCAAGGGATGGTGACTCCACCACTGCCCTGGACAGCCTGTTCAGTGCTCAACCACCTCCTCAGTGAAGAAATTTTCCTTAATATCCAATCTAAACCTCTCCTGGCACAACTTGGGGCCATTTCCTCTTGTCCTGTTATTTGTTACTTGGGAGTAGAGACCAAATCCCATCTGGCTGCCCTCTCCTGACAGGGAGTTGTAGAGAGCAGTAAGGTCCCCCCTGAGCCTCCTTTTCTCCAGGCTGAGCCACCCCCAGCTCCCTCAGCTGCTCCTCATCACACCTGTGCTCCAGACCCTTCCCCAGCTCCACTCCCTTCTCTGGACACGCTCCAGCCCCTCAGTGGCTTTCTTGTCATGAAGGCACAAAACTGGACACAGCACTCAGAGTTTGCCCTCACCAGTGCCCGGCACACAGGGACAATCCCTGCCCTGCTCCTGCAGCCACACCACTGCTGATACAGGCCAGGTGCCACTGACCTCCTTGCCCACCTGGGCACATCCTGGCTCATGTTCAGCCACTGCTGACCAGCACCCCCAGGTCCTTTTCTGCTGGGCCATGGTCCAGCCATTCAGCCCATGGCCTGGAGCTCTGCAGGCCGTTGTTGTGGCCAAAGTGCTGGACCTGGTGCTTGGCCTTGTTGAACCTCACACCAGTGGCCTTGGTCCATCCATCCAGCCTGTCCAGATCCTCTGCAGAGCCTTCCTGCCCTCCAGCAGATCAACCAGCAGACTCCCCCCCAACTTGGTGTCATCTGAAGAATCTCTAATTCATTGAATTTTCCATGTTACAAATCATCATTCGAGCGAGATTCTCTCCTTGCACAGACTCTGCTCGAGTCCAAACTTGCTACCACACTGCAGCTAGACCAGCTATCCAATAGCCTGGATCAGCTGATTCCCCTGAACTCTACCTACTAACACTAACAAAGTGCATCAGTCACAGGTACTGGCATCCCAGAAACATCAGAATTAGCAGGTGGCACTCCTGAGACATATGATATGAGATGTGATTTGAATAGCTTATCATGGCATTTCATAGCATGCAGTTTTGACACCCATGGGCTGTGGGGCCCTACAAAATGTAAGGAATAAAAATCAGTGGGTTGGCATTCATCACGTGGTGCCCACGTAAGGAGACTTCAGGGATCTGGGGAATTGAAAGCATTGAAAAACACTGTGCTGCACATGCAGGCCAGACCCTGAACACGCTCAGTCAGCGGTGTGGCAACGAGGTGGCTTTGCTCTCTCCAGGCTCTGCTTGCAAGGTGATGGGAGCAGTGGGAATCAAAAGCAGAGCTCCCATAACTGGAGGAAAAGTGGTGGTAACTGCACAGCACTGGGCAGGAACAGTCCCACTCCGTGCTCCCAGCACACGGCCCGGTGAAAAGAGACAACGCAAACGCCAGGGGACAGATACTTACCCTGCTCTAGCTTTACTGATGGTGATGGATTAATGACCTGACAACAGGGAAGGGAGGAGTATAAAAGCCCACTGAAACCAACTCTTCCTTGCCAGTGACCTCAGGCAGCCATCTACACCTGTACACAGTGAAAATAAAACGCTGTTTTGCTGGCCTGGGAATGCTCCACTCAGAACTGGCTGAGGTCTAAGGGACTGCAGAAGATACAAGGCAGCCCTGTGTTGGGAATTTTGGCTCTTGCAGGTGTCTGATGTCTCTCTTCCCTTTAACAGCAACCTTTCTGTTTTACTGGTAAGAAACTCGGTGGTGCTGAATGAACTATGACAACATTTCAAGGCAGGACAGGCTCCAGCCCAAGCTCACTACGAGAGCTTCATCAATATTTTCTTTAAGAACTAATGACTGAACTCAGAGCACTTCTAGATTCAAAGGGGACATGGCATTTCAGGGTGGGAATAATTTTAGGCAGATCAAAGACAGATTCTCACCACAGTCTATATAAGCAACAGAAGTACTGATATAGGTCAATTTTTTTATCTTTTTTTCACTTTCTGGCCTTCACAGCACCTTGCGTTATACCCCAGTTGGCCACTGGCTGTTTGCAACAGCTGGGATGAGAGAGCCCTGTCACACCCACATTTAAACATGTGCAGGGTAAGAGGATGTTAAGTTTTCCTAAGATTTTAGGATAATTCAGGTTGGTCTCTATCAAACCTCCAAGTCAAAGCAGGGTCAGCTCTCAGGCTGCTCAGGGCTTCACCCACCCAGTCCCTGAAAACCTGACAGGACAGGCTCTGCCCAGCCTGCCACACTGCCTGACTGTCCTCTCAGCTGTAACAGAAGTACAGTCCCCAGGTCCACACCAGGACCATGAGAAGGACACATGCCCAACTCCTCGACTGGGGTATTGCCCCCCAGCCTTGAAAACCCCTCGGGTGGTCCCCACCATGTCACCTCTCCCTGCCCAAAGGGCAGTTCCCACCTCAGGGAACAGAGGCAAAGAGACCAAAGTCAGTTGCCAAAGGCATGGGAGATGCTCAGAAGCTTCCCCAGCAGCTCTGTATTCCACCACCAAGCCAGGTTCTCCCTCTCCCTCCAGCCCTCTCAGCATCTAGCTTGGTACGAACCAATTCCTGCAAAGGCTGCACAGCAAACGAGAGGTTAAGCCAATTTCTCTTCTGCAATTTCTTATCAAATCCAGCTGATGCATTTGAAGTTCCCCCTGAAAACACAAGAGCTTGCTATTATTCTTTACAGCTGTCGGGGCTGATACAGACTCCAAGGAGACAAAGTGTCTCCAGTGAGCTTTGCACTACCAGTCTGGTTCATCACTAAGCAGAACTTTCCTGCAAGTGGGACCCAGAGAAGGCCACACACCAACCCTGACACGACCAGCCTTACCACACTGGCTCAAAATGTACCTCCCAGCCCTGAGCTCAGGTCAGGGTGACACAGCACCATCACCTTCTTTGTGAGGTCTATCTGCAGGGTCTATCCACAACTGCTTTCACCGGTGCTTTTGGTTAATTCACACCACTGTGAACCACAGAAAGGCAATGTGGCCCCCCACAGCCCAGGGAAGATCCCCTGCAGGAGTGTTTGGACTGGCAGGAAGCAAAGGAGGAAAGCACTTACCTGAAAGGATGTAGGGATGCAGACAATTGTCAGGTTCTCCTCCTTAACTCGCTCAGCTGCAGGAAACAAGCGGAGGCCTTGGTTTGTTCATTGCACAAGGTAAAAACACAGCAACTTTCACTTTAAGAAACCTCAGTTCAGAGCAGCCCCTCTGGTTCCCTGCAATTACTTGCTTGGCTTGCAAATAACTCAGTCACGCTCAAAACGCAAACAGGTGCCACCCTCCATAGGCTGGGGCTCAGTTTCAACAGTCAGAAATGTTTAACACCCACTCTGCCCCAGCCCAAGCCACCATGAGCCATTAACCTTTGTGTCTCCAGCAGCAGAGGAGCACCATCAGCAAATCCTCACCTGGGAAATGGGCCCCATCCCCTCTCTCACTACATTAGACAGGTTTTTGCTGCTCTTCATGTAAACACAGAGCTCCAGCAGCTGTCTGAAAGGTTTGCTGGCTTGTTGCCCTGGGGACATCACATTAATTTATTATAGAACATTTAAATATATGGCAGGGAAAGGACTAATAAAGTACGGTATTCCATTAAATGGAAGGAAATATTTCCTCCCCCAGGCTAACCACAAATGACTAGAATCTATTACTAAGATATCATTATGGACAAAATGTTTTTCTAGTAATTACAATACTCAGGCACAAGCCAACAGCCCAAGAGTCAGCAAGAGCTCTTGCACCAGAGCAAGCACACGAGCTGCATGCTCCAAGGTAATGCTGCTGCTGGAAGGACTGAACACGCAGTACAAGAGGCTGGATGTTGTTACAGCCACATCCCAGTTCTAAAGCAGTCAGGAGACACGAAAAGCCAGAATTTGCAGCCTGGAATAGCCACTCCTCTTCAAATACAATAGCCATTTATTTAGAGACTGATCCTGTGCTCAAGGAGGGAGTGGCTGCAGTACTGAGCCAAGCCCAGAAGGCTGAGCAGCAGCTCCCAGACAATGAAGTGCATCACACACACAGTGCGGGGCCAGACGGGTGCCAAGGGGCAGCCCCAGCCCTGCCGTGTCCCTGCACAGTGAAGGGCTGGGCTGTCGTCAGAACTCAGCCTCCTGTGGGCTGCAGGACAGCTCTGCCCAAGGGAGATGGAGGTCACCAGGGGACTCCCCAGAGAGGCAGAGCCACCCAGGTGGGACACACTGAACTGAGCTGCCCAGGGAAGTGGTGCAATCTTCATACCTGGAAGTGCGGACGTAGCACTTGGGGATGTGGTTTGGTGGTGAACATGGTGGTGCTGCATTGGATTTGAGGATCTTGGAGGTCTTTTCCAACCTTAATGATCCTGTGGTTCCCCCTCTGTATCCAAGAAAGACTCCCAAGAACAACAGGGCTGGTCCTGCACTCCCAACCCACCACGGTCCCCACAGCTGCTCTGCTCTGCATCCAAGGACATCCAAAGTTCAGCACCTCCACAAGCAGAGGGCTGAGTGCCCTGCAAAGGAGCTTTAAACCTCTGCATCCTCTGTAATGAGGCGTGACAATAATTACCCTCACACTCACTCTGCAAAACCGCATTTGCCCCACTTGAATATTTTACTGAAATTTTCTGAATCACACCCTGAGAAAACCCCTGCACCTGGAGCAAGCAGGTAAACCTGGCTGTGGGGCACATAAATAAAATGCGGCGGGATTTCACATTCCTCATTTTCATTACAGCTCAGCAGGGCCCTCAGTGTGAACCATGTGGATGTGGGGAGCAAAATGAGCCACAGGCAAACGGGTTAAAGGAAGCAGAGCAGCTGCATGGCCCAGAGCCACACAGCAAGTCAGCACTGGGCAGAGCTGGGCAGAGCTGGAACCAGACCAAGGAGCTCAGCTCCAGTTTGTGGTGGGTGCCAGTGGAGCGCTTTTCCTGGCTGTGTGGGGAGAACAGGTGGCAAATCATTACCTCCTCAGGACTCTCAGGCAATAAATTTGGAGCCCAACGCCCAGTTTTAACCTTCAGCTTCAAGCAGGGCACAGCAGTCAGTGAACAGACCTGAGGCATCGGCTTTAAGTCAGAATGCAGGTGATTTAGGGTGTTTTTCAAGTAGTTGGGGCAGGTGGAAAAGGAGACTTTTTGTGGTAGGAGGGACGGGAAGGGAAGCATCCTACCTAATCGTTGCACCGCGTGTACAATCGTAGATCCGCTTCCGATCCCAAGGACTTGATTGTTCTGCAAATCAAAGAGAGACAGAGGAATGCTGTTACTGGAGGCTCCAGAGCGTCCACTTTCCCCAGTGAAATTGGCATTATAAACACATGCAAGAGGAGCCTTGTCCAGGAATGCACGTGGACACAACATCTCAGCACTCCGCAGGCAAGGGAGGGAACACACTGTGCCAGCGAGGGCACGGCCATGGTGTGCGGCCAAGGGATTTTAATCAACTCTCCCTCTCATTAAAGGACATGTGCTTGCTAATTACCAGCACGGTCCGATCTCAGGGTGTTCCAAGCACACTCACTGGTGGTTGCTGGCATTCCATGAAAGCTCTCCTGCCGGAAAGCTGTGAATTTCAGACAATACCACAGAGGAAGACGGGGAAACAACCTCAAGATAAAATCTCCCAAGGAAGCCACACAGTAAAAGGCTGGGTTTGCTGCCAACTGTATCGTTAGTAAACAGCACAGATGCACCAGCAGCCAAAGCAGAGAGCACAGCAGCTGTTCCTGTGAATAATAAAAAATGTTTTCCAAAACAGAGTGTAAAGCTGCCTATAGGAGAGTCCAGCAAAACTTGGAAGGTGAGTGAGCCTGGCAGCATGTGCTGAAGAGGATGAAATTTTAACCACAGCTCCATCCTGGCCTTTCTCTGCATATTGTCTGGTTTAAGAAGGATCACTGCCCTGTCATCCATAAACCAGATACACTCCTAAAAGGTGCTGCAGGCTGAGGGTGGATGGGTGCACTTGTGTTACTTCTGCAAGACATCTCCTCTGCCACATCAGTCTCTGTTTATTATCAACTCAGTTTCCCACCCCCTGTAAGTGACCTGCAGCCTTCTGCACTTCCCATTTTCAGTGTACTTCGTTTTCTTTGGATAGGATCCAAAGCTTAAATTGACTTAAAGAGGCCCAGTATCACCACAGAGACTTCAGATGAGGAAGACTTGAAGACAACCAGAGATGCAGGCACAGAGCTGTTGTGCATTATCTCTTGGACATTAGACAGATCTGGAGCTCTTTCCTCATGTGCAGCAAATCCAGAGTTTGGCAGCTGTGGAAAAAACCACACCTGCAGCACTTCAACCAGCTAAAATCTTGCTGTCACGCAAGTTTACCTGGAAAGGTGGAGTTCAAGACATGTCACACTCCCCTAGGATTAGTCATTTCTCTCGCTTCTGCAGGTTAAAAGCTTAAAGAAAACAGAAGTTCTCCAAAACCAGAGGCTCAGCTTACATCCCAGCCCTCACTAACCACTGTGACTCTGCAAAAGCTGGGGAGAGCAACAGGTCACTGCTGCACACCTGCAACGTGGCCAGCAGACACCCAGCAGCTCCTGAGGTTTCTCAGGGTCACCCCCCCAGCAGGCAGAGCCAGGCAAGGCCAGCCAAGGAAGGGGCAAGCAAAGCTGTGCAGAGGCTGGCAGGACATGGGCAGTACCAGTGCTCCCAAAACACTTGTTTCGACCTGGGAAGAGGCAGTTTCTTCTCTCTGCCCTCATTTCTGTAGGGTGGGACAGCTTCTTGGAGCAGCTGGGTACCCTAAAGGGATGGGGAAAGCCTCAGCATCAGCCACTCCACTGTAATGAAGAGCTCACAGGGTCCCAGCCCATCCATTTATCAGTGATTAGAGGTGAAGCAGCACTTTAAGTCAGTCTAAACTGGTGTGTCACAGCCCCTGCCTTACCGTGGCTCCCACCTCTCCCTCCCCAGCTCCAATCCCAGCCAGATAAGGGGCAAAACCAACCGCAAAACATCCACTTTTAAAAACAGGGGCAGGGCGAACACTGATGAGAAGGAGAGCACTGAGGAGCGGCACCTCATGCAAAAAAAATACATTCCAGGTTGTTTACCAAAAGCCCACCAAACAAAACCAAGGCACTGAGCCACAGCACAGCTGAAGACCCACATATGGGTGAAGTGGGCAGCAACCACAGCATTTTCTCAGCCAACCCAAGGGCCTAAAGACACTGCCCAGCATTACAGAAGCCAACAAGGGAACACACATGGAGCAGTACCAGCAGCACTCAGGGACTGGCCAGTCCAACCTAAGTTTACAAGGTTAGAGAGCAAAGAGCTGCAGCTGAAAGCAGTAGATAAATACAGAGCAAAGCCCAAAGTTCGCTCAGTCCTCTCTGGGGCAGCAGGACACAGGGCTCCCACCTGTGTTTTCATTTCTAACAGAGACACTCGCAGGGCCCGCCTTCAGAGGTGTTGTATAAATGCAAAGCCAGCTCTCCCCAAGCAGCTTACAGCTCTAAAGCCCCAAGCCCTGTCCCAGCCCCACAGTGCACGGCCTCTGAGGTTGGTCACCTCCGTGTCCACTCCAGACTGGTGAACTCTGCCCCTGCAGCTGCCCGGGGACAAGTGCTGTGGGTAAGCACACCAATCTAGCTTTAATTAGAACAAAAAAAAAAAAAANGAAAAAAAGGGAGAAACAAGTTCTCCTCTCCTAATCCCCCTCCCACCTGCAGGTTTGCATCTGCCACACACGGAGCTGCTGTGCTGGCACAGGCAGGGATGGGTGTGAAGGAGGACACCAAGCGAGGAGCCTCACCCAGTACCAGTCTCAAGCCCCCCCAGTGCCATGGATTTATGTCAGAGTTAAGCAAGAGAGATTTGTCCAGCAGAACCAAACCCCGGTGTCTTCCACACATCCCCGCTGTGCTAGGGGAGCCTTAGCTTCGCTTCTAGAGGTAGCCTTCCTCCCTCCACAGAGCTCTACCAAGCGAACACAAATGTATCCATTTCAAACAGCAGCTCCCCCTGACAGAGCAAACCGGCAGCTGAGACCATCCAGCTCTGGGGCAGTGACTCCGAGCTGCTGCTGCACCGTTCCTTGACGCCAGCTTGCACCAGAATTGGGGTATTATCCCAAACATTGCCTAATTGACTTAATCGCCATCACAAGCTCGACACTGAACTTTTAATCAGCTGGGACACAGCCAGGAACATTATTCTAAGTTTGCCCGGCCACAAAACAGCACAAAGGCCAGCTATTTCACTATAAAAGTCCAAAAGTACTGATTTCACCCCAAATCAAAGGAGCAGCCACTTATGGTAACTCACAGCAAGAGTGGTGTCTTGGCTCCACACCTTGTGAGACAAGTCCTTCCTCCCATGACCCCTCAATGCACAATTTTGGGCTTGCCTTGGGTAAGAAAGGGGATTTTTATGCAACTGCCAGAGCCCCCAGGGTCCCCCATCTCACAGACTGATCACTTTGGACCGTGATGTCCTGGCAGGGGCTTGGGTCTCAGGCAGCATGTGGCTCTGCTCTCCCAGGCAGGTACAGACTGCTCCGAGGAAGGGGGCTGCAAAACAAGCCAAACTTCTGTGGGACATAAGGGAAGCCATCAGCAACTGAACCTCAAAACGCTAACCGAGCGAGGGAAGAGCAGGAAGGAAAAGGGATTTTTTTTTTTCTCCCCTAACTGCTAATATCCACTTTCTTAGCAGCAAGTTCTCACCCCGATTTCACCACGGCTGTTGCGAAAGGGCTGGCACGGCAAACACTGCGATAAACCCCTGCGCGACTGCAACCGTCCAGCTTCCAAACGCTTGTGATCAGGCTGTGCCAAACTTCAAGCAGCTCCAGCCCTGTCTGACATTCAAGGGCTTGCTTCAAGCCCCTGCCTGCACTTCTTTCCCTGCAGCGGACAGGACAGAACCCCCTGGTCAGGGGCTGTTGTTCCTTGCTTGGGTGGTCAGAAATAGGGCGCAGCAGCAGCACATCCTGGACTTGGAGAAAGGAGCAGGACATGGCATTAGCCTGAACTCCCACCACAGCCCAGCTCGCAGGAGGGTGCACAGTGGAAGTGTGAAGGTGCAAGATGTTACCCCAAATTCGCCATAGACAGTGCTGAGCTGGACAAGGCATGGAGCTGCTGCCAGGGAGGCACACACTGCGGAAGGAAAAGCAGTTTTCTCCCTTCTCCCCAGCTAAAGCAGTGAAGTCCAAAGTGAAGGAGAAGGAGGCTCAGCAGGACCCATCTCTGGACCCAGGGTCCCTCTTTGCTCCTGTCTGTGCTCCCGGTGGGGGGTGTATTCTCCGTGCCCCTCGCTGCAACCATGAACCTCGGGACTGCTCTATGCACTGCAGGAGTCTGCGCCACCTGAAGCCCATTCATGTCCTGGGAAGTTCCATACAACCCATGGCCATTCCATGCACTGGGGAGTCCCGGCACCCCACAGCCTGTCCCTGCACTCGGAGCTGCTCCACGAACCGCAGGGTCCATCCGTGCCCTGGGAGAGCCCGTGGCTGCTCTGTGCTTTGGGGTGTCCCCGCAGCCCAAAATCGCTCCATGCACCCCAGGGTCCGTCCGTGCACCGGGGGACTCTGCACACCCCGTGGCCGCTTCGTGCTTTGGGGAGTCCCGGCACCCCAGACCCAGTCTGTGTGCTAAGGGATCCGTGCATCCTGGAGCCGCTCCATGCACTGGGAAGCTCCGTGCACTTCACTGCCACTCCGTGTACTGGGGGGTCCCGGCACCCCAGAGCCTGCCCCTGCAATCCAGAGCCGCTCCATGCACTGGAAAAATCCGTGCACCCCGTGGCCGCTCTGTGCACTGGGGGGTCCCGGCACCCCAGTACTCGTCCCTGCACCCAGAGCCGCTCCGCGCACCCCGAGCTCCGTCCGCGCCCCGGGAGACTCCGCGCACACCATGGCAGCTCCCCTAAGTTAGGGAGTCCCTACAACCCGTGGCCGCTCTGTGCTTTGTGGAGTCCCGACACCCCGGAGTCGCTCCGTGCACATCAGGGTCCGTCCGTGCACCGGGGAACTCCGTGCAACTCACGGCCACTTCGTGCCAGCACCCCAGAGCCCGTCCCAGAGCCGCTCCACGCAGCCCGGGACCCGTCCGTGCCTCTGGAGACTCCGTGCACCACGGAGTCTCTGCACCCTGGAGGTGCTCCGTGCACCCCGAGCTCCGTCCGGGGATTAGGCGGTCTCTGCACCCTGGAGTCGCTCCGTGCACCCCAAGCTTCGTCCGCGCACCTGGGAACTCCACGCACCCCGTGGTCCCTCGTGCACTGAGGGGTCCCGGCACCCCGGAGCCTGTCCCTGCACTCCGGGATCTCTCTGGGTCCTGGGGGTTCCGTGCACGCCAGAGCCGCTCCATGCGCTGGGAAGCTCCGTGCACCCCATGGCCGCTCCCGTATACTGGGGGTCCCGGCACCCCAGAGCCTGTCCCGGCACGCCGGAGCCGCTGGGTGTACTGGGGGGTCCCGGCACCCCAGAGCCTGTCCCGGCACCCTGGAGCCGCTCCGTGCACTCGGATACTCGGTGCACTCCATGGACACTGCATGCAATGGGGGACCCCAGCACCCTGCAGCCGCTCTGTGCTTTGAGAGGTCCCTGCACCCCGGAGCTTCTCTGTGCTTTGGGGGGTCCCTGCACCCCGGAGCCCCTCCGCGCACTCCGGGTCCGCCAGTGCTCCCGGAGGCTCCGCGCACCCCGCGGCCGCCCCGCGCTCCGGGCGCTCCGCGTACCTCGCGCCCGCTCCGCGCACCGGGGCTCCGAGCCCCCCGCGCCCCGCAGCACCCCGGGCTGCCTCACCTGGACGTGTTTGTCCACGGCGGCGAAGGCGGCCCGCTTCTTGGCCTCCTCTGCCATGGTGCCGCCGAGCCGCCCGCGGGAGAAGCCGCGCCGCGCCGCCGCCCGCCCCGTTCGGACCCTCCCCGGCGGCCGGGCAGCCAGGGGCGTGCTGCGGAGCAGGGCGAGCCGGCCGGGGAGCCGCATGCCGGCGCGGCCCGCCCCCGGGGGGCTTTTCCTCACGGGCTGCAGGCCTGGGCCGTGCCGGCTCCCTCTCCTCCTCCGCCTCCTCCTCCTCCTCCTTCTCCTCTGCCGGAAGGCTGGGACTTGTAGTGCTGCGAGCGGCGAACTACAGCTCCCACAATGCCCGACAGTCCCCGAAGCAACTTGTTGCATCGATGTATATCCATGTCTAAGTACCGAGAGATCGGGTTTGCCAGGGCTGGAAGGGTTGAGACAATTCCGCAAAGAGCAGAGGGATGCGGGGTGTCCCAGCTGGAAGTGCTGGGGGAGGAGGGAGGATGGCCGGGGGAGCCCCTGCAGGAGGCCAGGCAATGCACTGGGCTCGGGGAGTTACCCTAACTCTGGCCGGGCTTCCACAGGTTTTGAGGAAGACCCTTTCTTGGACTTTCACTCAAACTTTCTGGCACGATCTCCCTCGAAAGTAGCAACATGGACATGAAATATGCCACGGGTCCTCTGAGCACATCGCATCAACCAACACTTAGTCCTTATCCCACCCTGCGGGAGGGTCAGGACAAAACCCCGTGGAGACCTCTCGTCCTGAAGCACATAGAGCCTTTTTCTATTTGCCATAGTTTTTCCCTCTACCCTGGCTTGACCTCTGATGTAGTTATTTCTGAAACAGAGAGGCAGAGCAACCTTGAAGTCCTCCTACACGGGCATTTTCACTCCTGTGAGCCACACTGGGAGCATTCACAGGCACCTCAGTTTCTCTCCAGGCTGCAATCCCACAAAGGTGGATGAGAATTGCAGGTGCTCACTCCAAGGTCAGGCCACAATTCGTAGAGAATAATCTTTTTATTTGCACAACAGAAAAGCTGCCGCTGACTTCTCTTTTTAAATTCTGTGTATGACTGGCTTGCTTTGCTGCCAACCTCTGCGATTCTGCTGTGATTTTCAAGGACTAGAAACATTTCCTTTTGTGTTCCCTGGGCCGGCACATCAGTCCTTGAACAATGGGGTGGGATTTCAACAAAGACTCTATTATCATTGCCTGGGCTTATCTCAGCTCGGTGAGGCCTCACCTTTCTGTACAGAGCAGGTGACTCGCTGGTAAGAGCAGCACATGGTTCTCTGCAGTGGTTCAGTGTTTTCTGCCTGCTGGCAACGATTTTTCCTGCAAGTTACCCATTTTTAAAGTGTAAATACACACATGTAGTGGGATATATATCCAGAGGGAATCTGACCAAAGCACTGTGTTCCTCCATGATGCAAGAAGGGTGAAACTGAAGGAGCAGCTGACTGAGTTTGGGAAGACATTACAGGAGCTTGTAGTGACAGGGCAAGGGGGAATGGCTTCAAACTGAGAGTAGGTCTATATTAAATATTAGGAAAAAAATTTACTGTAAGGGTGGTGAAGCACTGGAACCTGGAACAGGTTGCCCAGAGAAGCTGTGGCTGCCCCATCCCTAGAAGTCTTTAAAGTCAGGTTGGAAGGAGCTCTGGGAAACCTGGTCTAGTGGAAGATGTCCCTGCCCATGGCAGGGGGTTGAAATGAGATGATCTCTAAGGTCTCTTCCAACCCAGGCCACTCTATGATTCTATGATTATTCTGTTCAGTATCCTAAGTATTTGACTGCTACCTGAAATGAAGAACAGTCACTAGGGTTTTATGCGGACTCAGGAAGCTCACCCTGGGCTTCTCTCAAATCCCACTGGAGTGGGGAGCGTTAGCACAGAAGTGTGGGGTGATAAACCTGTTGTACCCTTACAGCAACGGCTGATAGCTTTGGCTTGAAACACATCTTGCAGTGCCTGGGGAAACACAAACATTTCCACTGCCAGATAATGACCTTTCTGTTAGCAATTTATCTGAATCCGTTGGTGAGTTACAGCTCCAGTGAAAGCAGAAGATCTTTCATTTATGGTGTGCCGAACCTTGCCTGTGCACAAAAAATTGGTATTGGACTTTTTAGAAATGGATCTTCTGTGAATTTCAGCAACAGCCAGGTCTGCTTGCAAACGGCTCAAAGTCCTTTTGTACAAGCCTGGTTCTGTCCCATGTCAAAGCTTCTCCAGGAGCCAGCTCTCACCCTCTGTGCTTCAGTCCGAGGAGGTGTTTGAACCTGCTTTGAACAGACGTCCTGCCTGTCAAACAGTGGTAACTGCGAGGCGTTAACCCCAACAAAACCCACGCTGAGGAACAGAGCAGCTCAGCCCTTTCAGGCCGTCAGGGCAACTGCGTGACTCCGGGTGCTGAATTCTGCATCTGAGGCTGAAATTACATGGTAGGAAAATTACATGGGAGCCGAGATAACAGCTTGCTGTTGACAAAAAGGGAAGAGCCTGATCTTCACTCCCTTCAACCACCATCCACACTCAGCCTGGGTACGGAGTTTATGCATTCCCATGACCCTGTACTGATCCACCTTGCCACGCAAGCAAGAAAAGGCAGTTTCTTCTTGCCAGGTGAATGAGGTTGAACTGGGTCAGCCCAACTTAATATATCTCTCTGAAAGGGAGTTTCATAACTGGCTTAAGCTGCCCTGGTCTAAGACAGAAAAAAAAAAAAGGAGCATTCCCACTTTATGGTCCGTCTCTTGCCAAGTGTTCCTGCTACTTCCGTGTGTTGGCAGAGAGGTGTTCTTTCTGAAAGGTAAAGCAACCAAAAAAATCAAGGTCAGTTTTCCTTGACCTTTCCTGAGGAAGGCAGCAAGATCAATCAGTTGAGAGAGGGAAGGCTGTGGGACCATCTTCCATGGCAGACTTAACCCAGCCTAACCCAGCTGGAAAAGTGCATTCTAACCTCAGTGAAATCCCGGCGAAGGCATAGCCCCTCTGGGTGTCAGATGTGTTGATCCAATTAACTGTACTCCTCTCTCATTTTATTAGGCATGAAACAGCTAAAATCCAAGACCTGTGAAAGTAAAACTTCACCAACACACTGGAGAAACCAAGTGGACGATTGAGAATTTCCCAGACAAACTCTCTTTCTGGTTGGCAGCAGCACTCCAAGCCTGTCACATCCCTGCAATTTACATTCCTGCGACCTAATTTTTTATCCTGCAAACTCCAGTTCGGTGACATTTCCTCTGAATAACACCTGCCTCCCTGCTCGTCTCTGGTTTGATCTGTCGGGTGAAGAATTACTTGGTTTTGTTCTGCTTGTGAGAAGGCATCAGCAGGGGTGCCGGTATGCTAATTGCAACATATGCAGCTTTTGGAAGGCCTGGATTCTCCTGGAAAAGGGAGGCACTAGGAACGGCCCTGGGCACAGGGCAGCCACGAGGTGGCACGCTGGGCTTTCACTGCCCGTGCCTCGCTCTTCCAGGAGCAAGTTATTCGGGAAAAGCAGGCAGATCTTCAGTGGAGTTATGTAAAACACCATTCCTGTTAGCATCCATCCATCCTGCAAGAACAGGCTTTGATTTCCACATAAGTGGCTAGTCAGATTCAAAGTTATTGTCATATGACTGAAATAGATCTCTTATGTCAGTCAGTCAAAACAGAATGGAGGATGTGAGTCATGCTTTGCAAGAAGCAGGAAGTTTGGTTTTGTTGGCACAAATTTTTAATACAGAGAGAAAATTATAGGGCTGTATTGCCATGTTTGTCATAAGGACTCCAGAATAACGTTGTCCATCCCTTGGAGAAATGTTTCCAAAACAAGAAAAATAAGAGCTTTTACGTTCTGATTATTATTCACTATTCCTCGGTGCCACAGAATCTAGGAGGAGCCTAGAAGAAAACGCGTACTCTGGTGGAAACTGCCAGATTCTCCCCAAAATAAAAGGCTGCAATTGGAAGGTTGGTGATCTGGGGCGGGGCGTGGGAGAGAACTCGAGAAAATGAGGTCATGCTCATGGGTGTGAGAGGGACACTTGCACGAGGTGGTTGCTGTCTAGCTTTAAGGGTAATAAACCTTCGTGAACCAGCACAAAGGTAGACTAGTCTAGTCATGACATATCTCGATATTCCGGGACTTTCCAGGGTCTGTGTTTACTGTGTATCTGTCTCAGTCCCTCGAATAACTGGTGGGACAAGAGATAAGTTACTGTAAAAAG
The DNA here is from genome assembly GCA_013400235.1 of Oriolus oriolus. Lineage (NCBI taxonomy): Eukaryota > Metazoa > Chordata > Aves > Passeriformes > Corvidae > Oriolus > Oriolus oriolus. The sequence goes on from VXBT01005528.1 coordinate 318,889, forward strand.
CATGGCAAGGAATTAGCTTTTCTTCATAGTCTAGAAATATAATGGAGTTTAAAATTTAATTAAATTTACCCTTCAACGTGACTGTTCAAAACATCACCATGCAAGAAAAATGAATTTAAATGGAGACAGGTGCAGGGGAGAGCAAGTTAGAGCAGAGAGCCAAATGCATAAGGGAAGAATAAAAGCCTTTGGCTTGGTTTGCCTAGAGAAACAAGGAATTTGATTACTCTTTATAAACATATGAATGGGTAGACACTCAAGAGAGAGGAGTTATCTAAATAAAGAAAATAGTAGCACGGGACCATATGGGTACAGTAATAAAATGTCATTTAAGTTACTAAAAACGACATGCGCCATTTGGCATGTGGCACAAGGTAAATTATTTTGGACTTTGTTATAATGAAGGAAGTAAAAGAACCCAAACAAAGATCCCTGGATTGCAATTCCGTGGTTGGCTGGGGAGCAGTGTTCGTGACCTGAGTTTGCATACATCTGGTGCTCTAAGAGAGCTGTATTTCCAACTCATCAGAAACTAAGAGTGCAAGCAGTAAGAAAAAATTTAGGTAGAAGTCTAAAAATGACAATTATGAGCTCTTTTTAAAGAATTCATTGGGCGATCAAAGAGCCACAACTTCAAAATCAAGAGAGAAAAAAACATTGACAACTCTTGTTTTATTAATGGGCTGGAGAGTGTGAGTAAAATTTAAAAAGAAATAGCCAAAATGGAGAAAGCAGGAAATAAGAAAATGTTGGTATAAATGTGAGAAGCTATGAGAAGCAGAGTAGTTATTGGAAGTGAAGCACATCAAAGGAAATCCATAGCTGGCAAGGCTAAATCCCAGAAAACCCTGGTAGTGAACGGTACAGGCCCATTACTAGATGGACATGATTAAAATGTCAATAGCAACGCAGAAGTGTTCATTGAACATTTATGATCTATGTTTGTAAAGAAGCAGGAAGATATGTGGGGGGGAGGTCACTTAGCAGTGATGTGATTAATTTCAGTGCATTAGTGACCAGTGGAGCTCTCGTCTTCCAGGGGGAACTGTGGCCCAGGAGGTTGGAAACAGCTGACTGCAGAGACCCCCTGTCTGTTGGTGTTCCTCTTTAGTGAACCTTGACAGACCAGGGCAATTCCAGGAGCCTGAAAAGGTGCCAGGTTGGTGCCTGTCTTCAGGAAAGGCGGCTGCATGGTATGTAGTAAATGTAGATTTAATAACATTAGATCTATGGATAATGTTCTGCGATGAATACCAAAAAAGGGTGTTATGTCACTCATTAAAGAATTAGTAATGCCAGTCAGAGGTTTAATGGAAATCTCATTTCATGCTTCTAAAAGACAACAAATAATTCAAATTCCTCCGAAAGGTGTAATAAACTTTTAAAAGCATTTTTACTTAGAACTGCACAATATTTTAATTAAACAGGGTAATAAAGCATCAGTGAAGAATACATTAAACACTGGTCACAGAGATGATTTTTTTATAAGTGGTTATAAATCACTACTGAATAAGGCTACTTCTAATAGGACCCTGCAGGATCTTGTGTGCTGCACTACACACATACATAATCAATATTTTCATTAGTCATTTGGAAGTAAATACAAAATCAGCCTTAATCCAATTTGCAGATGACATCCTCATCAGTCGGGTGGTACCATCAGGATGACAAGGACTGTTGTTCAAAGTATGGTAAACTGGGTCTGGAAAAAACTGGGGGAAAACTAACCCTGAAGGGGGCAATTATATATCATATGTATCATTTATATAATAGGTATCATTTATATCAAGTATACCATTAATAGAATGACTCGGGTTGGAAGGGACCTTACAGACCATCTCGTTCCACCCCCTGCCGTGGGCAGGGACGCCTTCCACTAGACCAGGGTGCTCAGGACCCCATCCAAGCTGGCCTGGAACACTTCCAGGGGTGGGACATTCACAATTTCCCTGGATAAATCTGCGAATACATGGACGGAACACGAGTTTCATGTACCACAGGCGGCTTCTGGGGCTGCCACGACACCTGGCCGAAGTGCTGGGGCTGCCGGTCATGGGCCGGCGTGTGCTGGGGGGGTGGGCAGAGCTGTGGGGTCACCTGGGGTGAGGACACCTGGGTGGACACAGGTGTGGGGTCACCTGGGGTGAGGTCACTTGGGGTAAGCACAGGGCTGATTTCGGTTTCAGGGGTAGGGTTACCTGTACCGCCCAGAACGGCCCGGGGGGGCACCACCGAATGACAGAATCAATTCGGCTGGACAAGACCTCTGAGCTGAGTCGCCCTCTGTCCGAACACCCCATGGCACTCACGGCCATGTCCACTCTTCCTTCAGTGCCCCGGGCGGTCACTCCCTCACCGCCCGGCTCCCGCCCGACGGGTCCACTCCGCTCCGGGCTGGGGGGAGCCACTTTCTGAGCCCGCCCCCCCGCCCCAGTGGTGCGAGCCCCCGGTCCCGCCCTGCCGGCGCCGAGGAACAGCCACGTCTCCAGCCCGGCCGAGGAAGGGGCGGGGGGGCGCCGCCCCGC
>VXBT01005528.1:322581-393270 GCA_013400235.1 Oriolus oriolus
GTGTGTGGACAAGGGACCGTGCGGGAGTGGGCTTGGATGGGAATGGGATGGGTCGGGAGCGTTGGAGTGGGAAGAGTGGAGAGGGGAGGAGGGAGAGTTGCGCTGTAGGGTTATCGTAGATGGAGTGATGCTTGGGAAAGGGGTGAATTAAGGGTGTCGCAGGCCGGTGCGTGGGGCTGGACTGTGGGACACGCGGGGAAGTGTCCCAGGGCCGGAGGAGACGTGCAGGGAGAAGGGGTGGCGAAGATGAGTCCCGTGATGGGGCTGGAGTAGCGCTGCAGGGATGGACAGGCTGGACCGAGGGGGAGGCAGTGACAATGAGGAAAGGGAACTTCGGGGCCTCACCAGCGCTGAGGTGCTTGTTCTTTACGCGGTTGTTAGCAAGGAGAAAGGGTGTCTTAGTTCTTAGACAAACAAGCTGCCGGATGTCACGCTATGTGACATCTGGCCCGTCTGCCTACCCTGGTAATACCACGTCTCCATCCCTTCCTTGCCGTGGTCCCAGGCGGCAGTTCTGTGCCTGCGGGAAGGAGACCCTAAAGCACTGCATCTGTAGTCTAAACTCTTCCCAACAGCTGCAGCTCACAGTTGTTCAGAGCACTCTGTCCTTTCTGTCATCTTTTTGTTTTAAAGAAAATGCAGTTCCCCTGTGTACTTAATTGTCTGTTCAGCACAGACACTGGGGTGTGCCTGAGGGGAAGCCAAACATGCAAGACAATTCGATGAACAAGTTTCAGAATATAACAAGGGAAAATAAAATACTTAATAACTGTGTGTGGTAAAAGGAAGACTTAGATGAATGACTCAAGTGCAGAAATGTTACTGAGGTGATTCCAGTCTGTTTCTGAATTGGCTGAGAACGATGGGGTGATAAGCCATAGCCAGAGTTTAAAGGAAGAACAGCATGACTAAATGCCTGCTGTATTTGAAAACATGAAAATGAATATCTCAAAGCTCATTCTTAGTATGCCCAAGCATTCACTTAAAACAAGAAACTGGCATCCTGTTTTCTTTGAGGACAGTCTCACCAGTTAGCAACAGGATCATTCTTTTGTGTATCAGGTGATCAGAATACCACCTGGTTTATTGCAATTCTACTGTATTCAGTTTTTAATAGAACCCTCATTTATTTAGCCTTGAAAATTTTTAAAAATACATTTTCTGTTTGCCTTCTAGAGATAAGTAGAATACACTAAAGATGTTCAATGTAGTAAATTAAGCCCGAGATTAAATGTAGCTGCTCTGTAATTGATTAGTATGTAGGAACAGATTTGCTGTCATCAAATAAAAATAGAATGGCTGCCTGGCCATAGTGTTTGCCTGCGTTTCTTTATTTTTTTCATCTGTGTTTCTGAGATGTCTACTCATTGCAGCTAATTGTTCTTCAGCAATACCCATGCAACATAGAGGTCAATATAATATGGAAAAAAAAGAACAAAACCAAAACCCCAACTGTCTTTGCTGTAGGCAAATGAATATAATCATCTTGGTTTGAAGAGTTTTTTTGTTTTCCTAGAAGAAAATAGGAGGGTTAGTGATTTACTGTGCCCTTTACATACAAACATGCAGGATTTGCTGTTGGAATAGCTGCTTAGAGTTCAAGTTTAACAAACAGCTGTATTTGCAATGTCCCAGTTGGCTTTTGAGGGTTGAAGGTATTAGTTTTGGTGGTTCTTTTAAACTAAAACAGGAATGGTGGTAAATGTACCGAGATGATGATAACGTCTGCTTTGTTTTTCTAACAAAAACAAGTTATTTGAATAAATGCAAAAAGTTTTGGTGCAGTGAAAGGGTGTAGATGAACTAAAGAAGTGTTCCTTCTCTGTCCTGTTTACAACTTCCCTTGCTATCTTAGTCCTTTTGTTTGTAGGTAAATCACTGCCATGAGGTAGAACAGCGTTGTGCTCAGGCTTCTTGATCTCAGAAAGTGGGCTGTGTTCATTATGGGATACAAACAATGGTTTTAAGGCCCAGGACTGGCCTTTTGTCAATGTATATGGAAGCTTGCAGTAGATATTTTGCATAATTTCAAGGGGGAACATTATCACTGGCCCTTGAATAACAAGTTCCTGTCTGTGAGCAAAAGAGGATAGGAACTGGTAAGAAAACATTTTCATTCAGCCATAGAGGTTGTTTGTAGATTATTGGGGTCGGGGAAGTGTGTCCAGATGTGCTTTCATAGTGACAAAGTGCAAATAAAACCTGACTATACAACATTAGCTTGTTCCCTGCCAGCTGCTCTGATTACTGATATCTCTCTATGCTCCATGAACTGGCCCCTTGCTTTAGTCCTGCTGTTGGCCATCTGTAAGGGCCAGAAGGGATTTTCTTCTCCTCCATCCCTTGGTTCACACTATACTCTGGACCAGCAGCTTGAGGCAAGGAGAAGCTCAGGTCCTTGTTTTACTGAAATTCATTTTTCAGGTGCCTGGGTGATGGATCTTGGGATTTAAGTGACTGCCTAATTTTGAGTAATTTCTTTTTATATATTTTTTGTTCTGGTTCAGGCTTGTGGAGACTAAGGAATTATGATTTTGTGGTATTGATCACTGAGGGTTATTTTTCCTTCCTTAGTATCTCTGTGATGTGATTCACTCCCTAGTATAGTCTGTGATTTACTGTCAACAGGTATTGACACAGCCTTTATGCTGTTTGTCCCTATCCACCTCACTTCCTTGGTGTTAGAGTTGTGACTTTTGACCTTAAGCTGGGTCAAACACATATTTTGAGTTTTCCCTTCTCAGAAGGGAATCTGGTTTGGTAGTGTTCTCGGAAAACTTGTATGTTCCTGCAAGCTGGCTTCTTTGGTCAACATAGTCTTTCAGCTTTACCCCAGTCAGTCAGTAATGCTAAAGCCAGTGAAAAGGTGTTGTTTTTCAGAGAATAAAAGAGTTTATCAGGCCTAACGAAAACAGAAACTGAGTCAGGAATTGCTTTTTCTTTCAGTTTGTCAATCAGTTGGCCCAAAGATGCATCAAAAATATTGCTTTTTCAGTATAATGCAATAGAATTACAGGAATTGAAGCCCTGACATCTTGAGCCAGGAAAGGCTGGCAAACAGGTGGCTGAAATGACTTTGTTCTGGAACTGTGGCTGTATTCTGCTGGTATGTCTAAGAATTTGATGTAAGAATAGGCATAATACACTGCAGTAAACCCACAGTGGCATTGTAGGGTGACAAAAAGCAAGTCTCCTGTCTGTTTTTAAGCTGAAATATTTTCTTGAAGTAGTTGCCTAAATTGCTTTTATCTTAATGTGTTAATTTAGTGCTTGATTAGACTGCCTGAGCAATGGAAAGATCTCTTGTCACCACTTCATGCTCTCAGTACACAAAGCTGCAAGCACTGGAATATCACAGAGAAAGGGAATGGAAAATCTGATAGTGGGAAAATATAACACTATTGAGGGTCTCAGGCACAAATTTCAGATCCTATACCAATTAGAGTTCAAGTGACAGGGTTTTTACTTACTGGAGTCCATCAGAGAAGAGGAGAACAGGTATTAAGATTTTAATTAATAGTCAAATAGAGTAAGTCATGAAGGATTTTATCAGAAGAGTAAGGAGTTTTAGCTCTTTTTTTCTGATATGTGGTACTATTGCTGAAGAGCAAGATGAAGTTGGAACCAGAAATGTGGCTATTTAGTTGAAAATTAATCACTTATTAAAAAAGCAGAGAGAAAAGGGTGTTTTTCTTACACCTGGTTCCAGTTCTAAAGGTAGCCACACATAAGATTTAGATATAGCTGGGCTGGTCCCGTTGTTGTGTCTCATGGAAGTATTTGTTCAGTAGGTGAAACAAAGTCCATTCTACAGCTGTGGACAAACCAAGGGGACAAACCCAGAGTGCCACAGCACCCAGGAAAAGCCAGGATTTTTACAGTGTGCAGAAGTGTCCAGCTTTCCAGCTTCTCCAAGTAGGCCCTGCTGGCACAAAGGTTCCCCACACTCCCCTCCTCTTTCCTAATCAGCTAAACCTAAAACTGAAGTGTGGTTACAGCACGATTTGGGTGACTGGAGGTCAGGGTGCAGGTACAGATTCCAAAGCCACCGTCTTGATAGGCGGTGGAGAGGCTTAAATAATGAGGTAACTCCTAGGGAAGGTTGAGGTTTGCATCTGCTGGGGAAAGATAATACAGAAATGTAAGATACAAAGGCATGAAACATTTGTTACATGACGGAGAAGTCAAACAGGAAGAATTAGATAAAGGAAGACAATGGGAGTAGATGGGAAGAAAACATTTCACAGTGTGATTTTAGGATTTGTCTTCTCTGCAGTATTGCTGCCAAAATTCCCTTCATTCTAGCTGTATTTCTACCTCTTTTTATAACCTAGTTGTCAGGAGGATCAACATAAAATTTAAGTAGACCCACTTGGAATAATATTTTTTTATGCAATGCTAGAGGGTTTCAGAGAAATTGTTTTACCATAAAGCAAACAGATTGTGTTAAATATGTGTCCAAGGCCTTTATGTGTGTGAGCACTTGTTTACAGTGCTTGAGAATAGTCAGTCTCCTGCAATCTGGTTTATTATTAACCCAGTCTTCATTTCTGTACAGTTGGAAAAAGTGTTTGTACTCAGCTTATAAAAACTTATGTCTTCTACTGTGCAAATATTTGCACAATTGTTATTTTTCTAACAGTTTCTTAAACTTAGCTTTTGGAGGAATGTGCTGCTTGGCCACCTTCAGAAGCAGGAGCAGGCATTTTTGGAACAGGTTAAAGATATCTTTATTTTTCTGTTTATTAGTAATGTAGTCCTATAAGGATTATAAAATATTATAAATCATGTGGGTTCCTTTTACATGTAAAACTGCCATGTTTTACATGACCTTTGTTAGAGGTGATGTAATGAGCCACTCTCCCTGAACATGTTTTTAGACCATGATTTCAGTTTTTCCCTCCTTAAAGCAAACTAATAACCCCCATCATTTCCTCCCTAAATTCCGTGTTACTACACCATTAACTTTGGACAAGCTAATATATTTGGCTTGAGTTCTACACAATAATTTATTTTCCCTTATTGTTTAAAGTAAAGATGATTATACATGTCTGTGTGTGCATTACCAGCCCCCTGCCCTTTCACCCTCACCTGAAACTGGTTAATCTCCCCATCAGTGTATTTGCACAGTTCGTTATTCTCATTGAAACCAGTGACTATAAAGGTCCTTCTGGGTCACTAGATCCAGCCTCCCTCAGTGCAAGCAGCCTGTAAAGTGATTCAAGTTCTACTCCCTCTGCCTTTGAAGATTGGTGAGCTGCTGCAAGCCAAACTGACAATACAATCCCAGCTTTTTCAGGTCAGAGAGAAACAATCTTCAAGGAAAAAAAAAAAGGCCCTTCAGAAATGCCTTGTCAGTGCTTTGTCTCTGATGTGTTGTTTATTTTGTTTGTTTGTTTATTTTAATGCTGGAGCTCTAGTCCAACCAGAAATGCTTATTCTAATTGTACAGCTCTGTAAGAAACAAGATTTATTGAAATTGAGGAACTTCAGGCACTAGAAATCAGCAGCCAGCCTGCCATGGCCCTGTATCCCCAGACATCAGGCTACTTAAAGCCTAAGCTGCAAAAGGCAGTTTCCTTGCTTTGTGGTCTGCAGGTGTTGGAGGTTGTTTCTAATGCCCTGTGTATGCCTTTGGAGGGACTTGTTTTATTCAGAGACTTAGGAAATACCCCAGGAGTTTGATGTTTCCCCCAAAATAATTGAAAACTTAGTTGCAATGTAATATTTCTTATGTCCTGATTGGCTGGGTTAATGGTTTTGGGTTTAGGTTGTTTTGAATGGATGTATTAAAGATCAGTTGGGAAGGGACTGGAAGAAGTGGGATCCATACTGTTTGTATAAATATCTCAAAAAAGATGACCTCATTCAGTGTTGTACTGGTAACATCTGCATCTGGGAGCAAAAAGTCAACTGCCTTCCCCTGAATGTGAACTCTGAAAGTGTCTTAAAACATGGAAATTAGTTTAGGACATCCAGCCAGAGACTTCAGCTCTTCTACTCTGTTATCGGTCTGGGTAGAGCTACCCAGTTGAACTGCTGTTCTGCAGAATATAGAGCCTTAACTTAAGGGTTGGAGTTGGATTTTACTAAATATAAAAGGCAGCTAAGAGGTGAAGTCCATCCTGCTGTAGTTTTGACTGTGAACGTTTCCAACTTGCAGATCTCTGGTAATTATCAGCACTTTGGATGGAAGAATTGCGGCACTGGATCCAGAAAACAGTGGGAGAAAACAGTGGGATCTGGATGTGGGATCAGGTTCTCTTGTGTCATCCAGCCTCAGTAAACCAGAGGTAAGGCTTGATTTTTTTTTCCTGACTAAATCTTTAAAAATTGAGTTTTCTGTAATAAAATGAATGCAGCTTCCTCTCTGTTTGGTAGATGTTAAATAATGGAGCAAACACCTACAAAACTTTGTCAGTACTATTCTCAAACTTCTTTTTTTTTTTGAGTGCTTACATCATGTTGCCATTTCAAACTGGAGTGTGTCAGCATTTTAGCCTTGGGATTGACATATTTGATAACTATCAAACTAGATGATGTAACCGAGTTTGGGAATTGTATGTAATTGCTGATTGAAAACAAGTAACTTGTAATTTCAAGCAAATGAAAGAATCATCTGCTTTGTATTACTAGACTAAGTCTTGGCAAGTACTGGCTTTTTTTTTTCCCCTCAAGAAAAGCAAAAGTCCTTGTGACTTAATAAATGAACAAAGGATTGTTCGGGGTGTTTTATACTAGATAAGCAGGCTGCCTGTGAAACTGAATATGTTAGCAATTAAACAGAGTGCTGAAGGTCACCCTGAAGTACTGAGTGGTAAAGGGTTGGATCACTTCTTGCTGATGAACTGTAAGAAAAAAATCAAGAGTTCAGTTTCTTGTTTGGTGCTGTTGGCCGCCATCAGTTTCAATAAACCTAGGCTAAAATTAGGAGGAAGTTTTTCTCCTTTTTTTTTTTTCTTTTCTTGGACTAGGGAGATCTCCAATTCAGTCTCTCCTAGAATTAGGAGGAATAAAAACACCAGCAAAGAGGTAATTTGTGATGATAACACACCACAGAACTACACAGTCCTTCCCTGTCAGGGATAGTTGGATTTGATGAGCAGTCCTGCATCATGCTTTTGCACAATGAGCATCAGGGAATGAAAGTTGATTTCAGGATTATTCAGCCTGCACGACTTTCTTGCTTGTGGTTCCTTGTTGCTCTCCATGGACATAACCTCTGTTTTGGTGTAAAGAATTGTAAGGAAAGAGTTGGTTTGTTGCTGTGCTAGTGTGAGAGCCGCTAATGAGTATCTCAGGTTTCACAAGTAATGTGAATGTTAACTCATGTTCCTTTATTTCTGAGAGAGAATTTTATGTGTGGATGCAGTTTTTTGAGATTTGTTCAGGTGTATTTTTGTGGTTTAGGAAAAACACTGTAGGAAAGAAAAACTTTCCCTCCAAAATATATTTAAGAGCAGAACAGAAAAGAATACAGAAGCTATAGAGAGAACTGAAAAGAGCTCTGTGAGGTGGAAGGTGTCCGTGATAGTGTGATCCTTCACAAGTGTTCTCAATACTAGATACTTAAAACAGTGGTCCGGTACCTGTTGCTGCAAATAGTTTCTCATGGCTAAATGAAAATAGAACCACCAGTTATGAAAAGCACACGTGTATGGAAACTTTTTTTTCTTCATTACGAGCTAAGTCACAAGCCCAGGTTTTTAAAGGTTTTGGGAATTAAAGCATTTCCAACTATAGAAGTGTGTTCTTGCAAATCTAGATTTTGTCACTCAACTGGTCTGTCCAGAGTTTTGATATTTTTTCAGTGTGGTATGACTGTAGAAATGAATGGTTGGGGTTTAGACAATAAAAATTATAGTTTGTCCGTGTGATATTTAATTCCCTGCTGTGACAACAAGACAGTAGGTTGTGGCAGTCACAAAACCACACGTTTGTTATGGATAGAGGAAGTTGGACTTTCAGATGGGCTTTCAAATGGTTTCATTTCTACAGCTGTGGCGAAAGACACTGAGGGATTTTGGCAGTTAAGATGCAGAGCCTATGAGATAACTAATTTTGGAAGGAAAACGTCATTTTGGCCTTTTAGAAGCTGTTAAGCGTTATGAATATGGGCCTTTTTAGACTTACTGTCATGTAAACAAATGCTGTTAAGATAAGACAGAATTTAACAAGAAACATGATGAAAAGTGATGAACACTCTGAATAAATTGCATTTAAATATTTAAATGTTTAATCTGCTGTCAGTAATCAGCTGAAAGACTTCATGCAGTGAATCTAGATAATACTTAAGTGAATAATTCACCTCATTAAAATTGCTGGGAAAATTCTGGTTTGGGTCAAAATAGTGATGTGGGCATGTGACCTGTTAAGTTTTATTCTCTCAAACTAAGTCTTGAGTCTTTTCCTTCCTCTTCCAACATTTCTGAGGTAACAAAGATTTCTGTGCTAATAACCACAATATCCATTATAAAACAGTAACATTATGTAAGCTGTTAAATTACATCTTGCAAGAAATGGCAGATGAGAAACTTTTTGTGTTACACTTGCAGTGATAAAGATTTGTGTTCTTTCAGAGCAAGGAAAGTGTGTGCTGCTGGGTCTTAATTGTTTTGATGAGGGTTTTTTTAACTATCTCAAGTGTGAGTATAATGAACCGTAGTTCCAGGTCCTGGTGCAAAAGCATGAATTTAATTTCCAAGTGCCTTTTAAGAATAGACATTAGATCTTCAACCTTTCAGTGTTTAACAGAACTGTAGTTAACTTCCTTTGCCTAACTGTAAAATGTCAACCTGGCTGTCTGGAGCTCGTGTGTTAATTAGGAAAGTGAGGCAGTGAAATTTCAAATGTTCCAGCAGCTCTGTCAAACTCTTCAGATCTTGAAACTACTGCTTAAGACACTGACAAGTGAGATGTTCATCATTTGTCATGTGAACAGATCAATTAGAAAGGAAAGGCCGCTGAAGTACTAATTGTGTGTCTGGGTAACTAAAATGCTAAAATTCTTTCCTTGGCTCTGAGCTCCAACATAAACAAATCATGGTCAGGGTGCCAATGCTGAAAAGTTGACTCTGCAGTTCAGGCTTGTGCATGAGAATTTTAAAACTCTGTTTCCCTATCCATTGTTTTAAAATGGAAAACCCTTCTCTATAAAAGCTGTATGGTTACAACTCCAAGTTTTTCTTGTTACCTGCATGTAAAGATTGCCTGATGAAGTTCACAGTAAAGTCATTGAATCACAACTTTTCTAAAAGGGAGCTTAATTTTAATAAAAACACTTTGCTCTTTAAAATTTGGGTTTGTAATTAATGCATTGTCCCTACTTAGAAAAGAATACTTTTGGGAGAATCAGCCTGTTGAAATAATGATGCTTAATTATACTGAAAGTGTAGAACTGCTTCTGAAGCAGTGGGAATGGTCCATAGCACATCCTTTACTGATGAGGATGATGCATTCTTTTACCTGCATAGCTTTCCACTAAATTACTTAATGGGCACCAGTCAGAGTTATTTCAGTGCTCTGGGCAGAGGCTACGCTGGGATGGACTCGATAAAAGTACCTGGTAGGCTTGGGATTGGGCTGTTACAGACTAATCCCTAAGTAAGCATCTTATTTCCTTATTTGAGACATTGAAGATCATGGGACAAAATCAGTTTCAGCCCACAAGGCTGACGTTTATAGCAGTCAGAGCAAACATACCACTGTATCCTGGAAGAATGGAATAATTGGATTATGCCATGTCACCATATCTGTCAACATCCTTATTCTAATAAAGACTCTCGTGACCTTTGTATTGTATTGTGTGTATGTATATATATAAAAATATACCTTAATCTTTTAGCATGATAGCCACATAAAATTAATTATTCTACAAACTTAGACATCTGTGTCATCATTTTTGGACATAGAACAGGCATATTTTTAATGGAATAGCCTAGTATTACCTTTTTTCCCCCAGAGAGATATGGAGAGGTGAAGAAGTTTTATACTGAAGTCACCTGAAAACTCACTGCATTGTTGGTGGAGTGAACCCATAGAGACTTTCAGCAGATTGTTCCTTTTTTGCTTAGAGCAGTGAGATGGGAAAGGATTTAATGTACAGTATGAATGTATCTTCTTTCTTTTTCCTTCCCTTTATCTGCATCATAAACCCTTCCAAATTTTCAGTGCTTTGCTTTCTCAAAAGAAATACAGAATTCTGCTGTGAAGTGTCTGTGCACCTGGGACTCACTCTGAGGTACTGACTTGCCTGCACTTTCCTGCACTTTGGATAAGGCAACCTCCGTACTCAGACAAACCAGAGAAAAGTCAAAATCTGCCTCGGGTTGCTTTGGGAACACAGGAGGAAACTCAGCAATTCCCATCCTTTGACCTCTTACACTGTGGAACAGAAGAAAATGCAAAATCCACATTGAAATGGGTCAGGACAAGGCAAGAGGTCAAAATGCCCTTTGGGGGGCTTGAATTGTGAATTCTGTTTTGTGCCCTCCCAGAGGTCCAGGGAGGGTAAATAATTTAACAGCCTCTTTGAAAGAATTAGGAAAGTCTCACCCACCACTTAGGGCACCCCTGCAACAGCATTTTATTGATTTGAATAAAACTTAGGTGTTTGTTTGGTTCATGGCTTTCTACTGTGGTTATTTTTCAGTTGAGTCACTGTCTGTAAATGTCATCCAAGGAAAAGCTGATGGCGTTTGTCTTGGATATGGGTGGGGAACACTTAAGACCATCAGACACTTGACTGTTTTCACTTAAAAGGTTATTATAGCAGCTGTTAAATGCAGTGATGAATATTAGGAATTTATATTAATCCTGCCTAAAACTGTTCTGACTCTGCTGACACTCACTGGCCAAACAAAAAGGAGATTAGTTTCAAACTACACAAACATTCTGAGAAAATGTCTTTGTTCTGAATTCTGCTTAAAAATGAATGGCTCTGTCTAGCTCTCTGTTGGTAATTTTAACTCTTAATCTGTGTGCATCTTAAAACATCTGGAATGGGGAACCCCAGCAACAGAAACAATCTTTCCTCCTTAGCGCTTGGAAGAGTCTGTGTGCACCATCCAGGCAGTTCACAGGAGGGTCAGAACAGCAAGTTGGTTCTCTGAGGTGTTTGAGTATGTACAAAAGGTTTTTAAAGGACAGTTTTACTCAACACAGAACAAAATTTTTAAAAAATATATTCATGCTGTAAAATTACTTTCCAGCTGTAATATGCTGTGAGCAGATGTAAAGTACTGAATTGCCACTCTGTTCAAGCAGGCAGAGTGTAAATCAGTGGTCTGGTTATTGAGATGACTGATCTGAGGAAAATGTATTTTGTTGTAGGTAAACTGGTATAATTGTAGTTGTCTGAAAGAGTTTTCTAGTGTCCTGCAGTGACCTTTATTTTTGTGTACTACTGAGACAGGTAGAACCACCAGATGCTTTGATAGCTGGAGGTGTCATTCCTGTAGAGAAAGACTGGCGCATCAGCTGGTTCTCAGTTGTACAGGGTTTCTATAATAGACATGAAATTAAACTGTGCTAAATGAAATACAAGATGTGGGGATTGATAACAGTAGTTTTGTTGTTGAAGGTTGGAGATGACCAGTTTAAAACTGAGAAAGCTGTGTGCTAAGAGATCCCGTGACAGGTTATCAGCTGCCATCTCCATTCCACTGCAGGGGAAGGAAATGTGATTCTGTGTTGCCTGCGGGTAGAGAGAGAGAGACAGATTAGTGTCTTAAATGGTCCTGGAAAAGCTCATAATGAATAAGAAGTGAGTGTCCAGAATTGTACTTCAAAGGAAGATAAATTCTAATTGCAATTGAGACAGAGAAGGCTTATTAGGGCTATCAAGGGGAATGGAGCCTGTGTTTTGCAGGAAGGGAATGGATGTGACTACTCTTTAACTACATGGATGTGTTAGGATTGCTCATGGCACAAGTGATTCTTTTCAGTTCTGTTGCTGGAAATACACACGTAGGCATGAAGAGGTGACATGCTTGGGAAACTTCACTAGAGAGACCTATGGATTTCTGAGTACAGATTTTTGCTGCTTTCTTGGTGAAACTAAAATATATAATTTACAATTCTCCTGAAAATAAACTTCTAATGTTGTTTGGTGGACAAAAAGTCATCAACAAAAGACTTACTTGTTTTAAAGTACTCTGACAGCTGAAAGTTCTGCTTTTCTAGGAAACACAACCAATTTTATTAGTGGGAAGTGGTAAACTTGAGGAAAAAGGGACTTGCTGACGGATGCCTGGGCTGGTGTTAGTGTGATGCAGCACCATCATACCATCATCACAAGTAGGGCTGTTGCTTAGGCAAGTGGTGTTACGTATTTATTGAAACTGCACATCTTCAGTCATCTTAATTCAGTGTCTTGTTCAGTTAAAAAAACCCAAAAGACTTGCTGTAGCTGCAGCTCGGTGGCTGCCTTGCTGACACTTGTAGTTAGCACCGATAAAGCCCTGAGGAAGTGCTGACAGGTGTCCTTTCGCTCTGCTTTAAGGACGTTTTGGGGATGACAACTTCCTTTAGGGGGCACATGGACAGCTACAGAACAGGATATTGTGGCTTGTATGATACCAAAGCTCTCAGCACCAGTCCTCAGGTGATGCTCTGCCTTGAACAAAGCCAGGAAAGTTTCTCAGTCGCTCTGTTTATGACCAGCTTTCATCTCATGCTCACGACCATAGCAAAATACTCCAAATATTGGAAATGCTTTCTACTATCCCCATTGTCTCTGGTTTTTAATTCTCTTTATAGTAGAATAACAGAATGGTTTAGGTTGGGATAGACCTCTAACATTACAGAGTCCAAGTATCAACCCTGCACTGCCAAGGCCACCACTAAACCACATCCTTAAGTGTCACATCCACAAGGCTTTTACATATCCCCAGGGATGGTGACTCCACCACTGCCCTGGGCAGCCTGTTCCAATGCCTGACTGCCTTTTCAGTGAAGAAAGTTTCCTTATAGTCAATCTAAACCTTCCCTGATGCAACTTGAGGCCATTCCTTCTTGTCCTATTGCTTGTTTCTTGGGTAAACAGATTGACTACTCCTCCCTGGCTAAAACTTCTGTTCAGGTAATTGTAGAGGACAATAAGGTCTTCCCTGAGCCTCCTTTTTTTTTTTTCCAGGCTACGTAACCCCAGCTCCCTCAGCCATTTCTTGCAGGTTTTGTCTGGACCCTTCACTTCCTGGGTCAAGATAAGAGCAGGAAGAGAGCTTGTAATCTAATTGCATATGGCCTGCTGCATGTTTTGTATTGGCTGTTTAGCAGTACTGGTGTTTACAGATACTAAAATGGATCAACTCTACTACCTAGGCAAATACCAGTTTCAGGTAAAGGATAACTTAGATAGTTGGAATTCAGCTGCCCAATACAAAAAAAAAGTAATTTATTCTGCCCTAGAGCCTTTTTTAACTTCTGTCCTATATCTTTATCTGTATAAAGAAGGGCCTGTTTCAAGGGTTAAGCATTTTAGACAGTTTAGCAAATCATTCCTCCAGCAGCATAGCCGCTGACATCTCATTTCCGAATTTCTTCTGGACTTGTGCCCCATAAGGAGGTAACTATTAATCTTTGTCAGACTCACTGCATGTTTCGTGCAGTCTTTGCATCCTTGAAAGAGGAGACTGTGATTTGCTGTGTTCTGTCCTCCTCCTGTATTGGGCTCTTTTCCTATAGTAGTTGCTCTGTGACCTAATTTTTCACATGGACTCTGTCCTTAGGTGCAAAACCATCCTGTCCATGCAGGGCCAGGGGAAGAAACACACAGGGTCCAGCAGAGATCAGTTTGAATCCTGGCCCCCTGGAGTGCCACGAGCTTCTGCTATTGCCCATGCATGGATGCCAGGTGCCCACCAAAGCCACTCTGTCACTCCCCTCCTCAGCTGGACAGGGGAGAGAAAATCTATTAAAAAGGCTCGTGGGTCAAGATAAGGGCAGGGAGAGATCATTCACCAGGCACTGTCACGAGCAAAGCAAACTCGACTCAGGGAAACCAGTTTTATTACCATAAAACCAGAGTCAGATAAGGAGAAATAAAACCAAATCTGAAGAACACCTTCCCCCACCCCTCCCTTCTTCCCAGGCTGAACTTCACCCTGATTTTCTCTCCCTCCACCCCAGAGTGGTGTAGGGGGATGGGGAGCGGGGACCGCAGTAAGTTCATCACACACTGTCTCTGCCACTTCTTCCTGCTCAGGGGAGGACTTCTCACACTTCCCCCACTTCAGTGTGGGGTTCTTCCCCTACAAGTACGAATTTTGCCATGGTGGCTGATGAACTTCAGTGTAGGGCCTGTTTCTGGAGAGGCAAGGCTTTGGATGATTTTTTTTTTCCACTGATCCACTTCCTTATGTGCTGTTAGTTTCAAGGAGCTCAGTGATGGGCTCGGTAGCAGCAGCACTGATTTGTCTCAGAAAGCACTGCTCTTAAGTTTCAGAAGACTTGCAGTCTTATTAATAAAACTTGCCATGTAAAAGAGGGGGATGGAATAATGTCAAAATAAAGTCTTTCTTAAAGCACCGTGCAGTTGGGGGTTTTTTTATTATTATTAAGCAGAACAGTTTTTAAAAGTCTGTTACCATGGCAGCAGAACAGGCTGGCATCTCTGTATCTCAAAACCCCCAGTCTTGTTTGACTATGATTACAGTAATGGTGGTATTTCAGTTTGCTTGTCTTCAGAGCAAGGGTCTGTTTGATTGCACAGCAAACAGTATTGGGTTCCTGATCTCTTTTGAAGCTGGGGTGGTCCAGTTAACACGCTGCAGTTCCTCAGATTCCCTGTATGGCCCTTCAGGGGAGGGCAGAGTAGGAATAATTCTTTTAAGGGCAAACTCAAGCTGAACAAGGTACTGTGCCCCTGATGTTGAAAAGGAGAGTATAAGTCTGAAGCTGCTGTGCTGCTGTCATCTGTTGCTTTTTACACTGTTTGTGTAAAAGACAGTTTTGTCGGGACCCTGATGCTTACACCTGATCAGATTTTAAGATCTGAAGTGTAGAATCATGAGAGAGATATAAGCTCTAGTCTTTTATTAAGTTTTTGGGAGGATGTTGCAGGTGTTGCTTTGAAGAGAGAGAAGAAAGGAGTTTTGAAATGAGTTCTCTAGTACTCATCCAGGCACAGGGTTACAGTATCACTTCACACACTCATCACACAGGCCCATGAAAGTTGAATTTATTACTTTTTTCCATGTATTCATGAAAAATGAAATAGAAACTACCAGCTTGTGGAGTATGGGGGATGGTGGAAGGAGAAGACTGTAATAGATATAAACTTGTGTCATAAGGTACTTAATGTAGGCAGGAGTCAGGGACCAGGTTTGGTCACTTGATAGATGCTGTGAACTGTTGCCAGGTGAGCTGTACAGCCTGATGGTAAAAATCAGCCTGAGCTTTGAGAAACATCTCCATTCACTGTTGCTGTGCAGACCTGGTGTGCTCTTTCAGGGTGTCACACCCCAGCTGAGATGAAACCTATTTCCATGGCTTCTCTGATATGCTGCCCTGGCACGGGCTGGCTCTCACCTCTGCAGAGGAGGAAGGCCACCTAATCCCACCTCTGTAAACAGCTCAATAAAATACTGATTTATCGATGTCCAGGTGCAGCCTTTCTCACAGTCCTGATCTTGAAAATGGTTTGGGCATGTTCAGTGCTCGACAGGCACAGGAGGTGGTCAGGACAGGTATGCACTTTGTAAACAAGTGTAGCGCTAAGATCAGAAGTAATGGCACTCACAAGAAGGAAAAATTTTCTAGACAAACAACAACCTGTCTGTTGGTATTTCCTGCCTCAGCTTCCTCATTGCCCTTGAACGTGTCTCAGGTTGTTTTACTGATGTAAATCATGGACTCCCCTTTCCAGTCAGTTTTCTTTTTCCTGGCTGGTTGAACAGCACTGTATGTTTTGAAGAATACTTTGCTCCTTTAGCAGTGCTTTAGGCAGTGAAATAACTCAACAGCCTTTGTTTTTCAAAAGGTTGTACTTGTGTCTGGGTCTTTGTTCTCTTAAGGAAGTGGGGATGCTGTGGGCCTTGCAGAAATTCAAAGACTGTGGTTGGCCCCTCCATCCCAGTGTGCTGCTGTTTGATTAGGATTTGCCTTTAGTAACAGTACACTGTCACCCTTGTAGCGCCCTGTGCTTCATCAGGACTTCTGCAGGTAGCTGGAGGCAAAACAGATGAATCAGCATCCTGAAATCTAAGGTGAGGAGGAGAAATAACCTCTTCTGTTGGAAGGAAGTCACGAACCGATGGATCTGTGCAGATAACCTTCCTGCATGCATAGCAAAAAACGGTAGACAATAAATCAGTTCCAGACCAGCCCAAACTAGAGACATCTCAAAAACTGTGTGTGCGTGTATCTATACATATCTACATCACCTCAAAAATCTGTAAATATTTACAGTAGGGAGATACCTGTGTTACTGTCTATGAGTTTGTGGTTTTAATTTGTTTGTTTGTTTTTTAATGTGGAGCATACCAGTTTGCTTTTCTCTTTCCCAAATTTCTTTGTGCAGACTCTTGTTTCTACCCTTCAGAATAAAGCTGCCATATGTGATTTTTAATATGTTGCCTAGATTAATTTTAAAGAGGCTTAAAACACATAGTTCTCAGTGAGAAGTAGCTTTCTTAAGAGTGTGCTTGATGTTGGCTTTGATCCTGTTTGTTACAGTGATCCTATTGTAGGGATAATCATAGAGAGGAAGAAACTGGTACCCTTATCATTTAAGATCATGTAGGTTAGTCTTAGTTAATTAGTAACTGGAATGAAGCTCTTGCATCTCACAGGAACGGTAAGGTTTGAAAACTACAAGCCAGAAGTGTTAGAAAAACATAAAGACATAAAATCCTATTTTAAGAAAAATATTTCACTTGTGCTTGGTTATTTCCTTGGAGTTAGTAGATAGTCCAGCCCATCTGTAAACAATAATATTGACTGTTTTGGCACCAGACTTGGCTCAGATGTGTCTGCACGTGAGCAGGCTTGATTTTTGCTTCAGATGATAAAGAGCGTTAGGAACGGGGTAGAATGTCATGCTTGCTGTTAAACAGCTCCTGGAAGCTTTAGTACTTCAGCTTGTTTTGATCTCTGTTTACACAATTTTTCCCTTTCTTTCTTTTTCTCTTCTCTCCACCGCTATAAATCAGCGGCTTCCTGCGCCGATCAACCTGCCGTGGCACCTGGCGTACGGTGCCCTCCTTTCCAGTAAAGAGTCTAGACAGCAAATTCCCTGGAAGCGTATGCCATTCCGGATCGTTATGCCTTTTTGCTTTTTTGTGGAGGCTTTTTAGAAACTGCATTACCTCACCCGTCGGCCTGGAGATTGCGCAGCCCGCGCCGCTGATAGGGCTGCAGCACCCCGCGCAGAGCCAATGGAGAACTTGGGCTGCAAACTCTTAATGAGCAAAAGAGCAGCGGCTCGTCTAAGGCTCCACAGTTAATGTGGGGGCTTTTTTAAAGTGTTACTTCTGAAAGACAAGCCACTTAACAATTATGTGCCATATTGCTGACCAGTGAAGCTGAACAAATAGCTATTTACATTGACAGATCTGAGGAATGTGTAAGTGCATCGTGGTAACCTACATTTTCTGTGCCAAGAGATTTGCAGCTGACTGCCTGGGTGACTCACTCCTTGGATTAGGAGATGAGGTAATGCTTTTGAGATACAGGGTGATGTCATTCCTTTACCTGAGCTGCATGCCGATGCTAGTTGCTAGTACTTTCAAGGAAAGTCCCTTTTCTGCTTCTGATGTACTAGAGAATGAGCTGCATAATTCAGACTGTTGTTGTTATTAATGTCCTTCCAAAGCCTCTGGCTGAACTGCTCTTTTGAAAACAGATATCACCACAAGTGGCCACAAATGCCTTTTGTTACACATGTATGTGGGCACCTGCAAGTGGCACATTTGCGTATCTTTCCCATTCTTCAGACAAAGCTATTTTGTTAAAAGAAGACCTTTGTGGTAATCAGGTGCTGTCTCTTGTCAGCACTGTGTCATGTAATCCACTTATAGATAGAGTCATATTAAAATAAGGTGATTTTTTCTCCTGTTCTGTCTCTGTAGTGGAATACATTATTTGTGATGGTTAGTAACCCAAATGTCTCACTTGCACTTAGGGTCAGTTTAACCTTATCCACTCCTGCTCTGGCACTGTCCTTCACTGCAACAGCTCTTCCTGCTGCCTGTGCTCCCTGTCCTGATGTGTTCATGGACAGCAGTTGAGTCTTTTCTCAGCTTTTCCCTCCCAGTGTCACCCAGGATGTGCTGCTCCTGTGGGTGCCCTCAAGGTTGAGAGCACAGACAGGTGATCAGCAGAGCTGCCCAACAGTGTCATCTGTCCTCTGCAGCTTATGGGGACTGAGGTTTCGACAGTCAAGCAGGCAGTGACCCACTGTCAGGGAATTTTCGAAGCCATGACTTGATTTGATCCATATATTGGGAGTATACAGGTGTGTGTTGCTGTCAGCTTCACCTTGGAAATTTGGGTGTGGTTCCTGGAATGGCCAATGTGTGTGTGTTGTTTGCTGGTGGAAAATTTCCTACTCGGGCCCTGGAGCAAGAGCTTTGGGACAGGGCAGGCACTTAAGGTGATGTGTGCCATGCTGTCCCCAGAGCTTGCGGCTACCCACAGAGTCTTCCTTGCTCAGCAGCAATTCCTGGGCAGTTTACACCACTGCCTCCTTTCTTCACAAACCATGGGATGGTCTCCAGCCCTTGTAGCAGAATATCTCATACTGGCACGGGCCTTCAGACTGCTTTCATGTGTATGGATCATGTGCAGATCCATTCAGAGGATTTGTTAATGCAAAGTAACAGCTGCACAGGCTAAAAGTTGTCATCAGAATTATTACAGGCTTCTGAAAGAATATATTACAGAAACAGTCTGTGGTATTACTCCTGTGTGTTGAATGTTTTAACAAGGTACTTCCACCATGGTTACAGCTGCAACTTCGGTACTAGCATTTTGGTTTTAAAAAGGTGTTTTCCAAATCTTCCCAGTCTTTTGTTTCTCAAGACCACAAGGTTGCTTTTGAATATGAATGTTTATATAAGCCTTATTTGTTTGCTTTATTTGTCCACCGATCAGGTGATCTCTACAAATGACACCCTCCACCCCCCACTGGCATATTTGCTTTTTTGTTGGTTTATTTCTATGTATGTATAGGGTTGTGTGTGTTTATTTTTCCTCCCCAATAGGAGGCCATTAAAATGCATTAAAGGCAGTGCAACGTTTGTGTATCACTTGCAATGGCTTTTCCAGGATGTTTGGCCTTTTTTGCCATAAGGTAAATATCTGAGAGGGAACACACCTAGTTTTACTTTGTGAAGAGCTTCACAGCTAATCTCAGGGGTTTATTTTTATCGTCTCTTCAATTACACATTGTGCTCCTGAGAGGAGTTTTTATTTTAATTGTCTGTCATCATGAGCCTTTTCAAAGCTGGAAAGCATCGGTGTTGGATCCTTTAGGGATCTTAAATACCAGCGTTGTTGGGTAACTCACCTGAATTTTCTGTTTGACTGAGGTGTGTTGAGCAGTGTAAGAGGAGATATTAGTCATGACATACACACATCTACAGTATCTGTCTTTCCCTCCCTGTTTAGGTGAATCCCAACTTTGCTTAATGCTGTTTGCTTGACTGTGACCCAGTTAGAGGAATAAAAAGTCCCATGTTGTATGGAATTTGAATCATGCAGAAGATGTGGTTTCAGATCCTCACAGTGGCTCCAGAAATAATAACAACCAGAAATCATCTGCATCTTTTGTATCACTTTGTAATACACATCTGTGCTGTGGACTCTGAGCAGGAATATTTTTTTTCAAAGTGACTAATACACATGTACCAGAAGCAGTCTTTAATTCCTAATGTGTCAAGTATCCAAATTTAATGTAATTATGTTGTAGGGTACTGCCCAAATGGACAGAGGTTCTGAAAAAGCGCTAAAACCTCCCATGTTAATCCATATCCTCAGAAGCTAAGATTATGTGGATTACAATTTCTCACTGTTCTTGATGGGCACAGCCACTGTGGCTCCACAGCATTAGTTATGGTCCATCATGCTGATAATGAGTTTCTTAATAAGTCCCTTAGTACTCGTTGACAATGACTCATACTTCCGAGCTAGGATCTCCTCGAAAATCTCGGTGTAATGGATGAAATACTGTATCCCGGTGAAGATTTTTTTTTTTTTACTTGTGTGTTTAGGGAAAAGCCAGGCAATTTTTAAAGATAAGAAATTGTGAGGAGAAGTCGGATTTAACTGTCTGGAGAGGCAAAGGTGAAATGTGAGCTCTGATCTCAGTGATAATGGCTCTCTGCTTTACAGAAAGTTAGATATTCTGGAATAGTCATTAATTGTGAAAACAGCCTCAGTTGTTCTTTGAAAATTCCACTATCTTGAGACTCTCACAGATAATCTACAAAACTTTGCACTTTAACCAGTGCCTGTCTCTTCGAGAACGCTTCAACCCACATCATATTTTCTGCAGTTTTGGATGAAAGCTGTCAACTCATTGAGCTTTCAAATGTTTTGAAGAAGTGTCACACACTGAACTGTTTTTTAGCTAAGAATAGTGAAATATGGATTTGATTTGAATGCCTGAAAGTTTTCTGTCTTCAGTGTAACTTTGAAAAACAGGACTCTGAGATACAAAACCATTAGGACACTGGAGCATAATGCACTGGACTTGCTTATACAGCATTTCTGTTTCCATTTGTGGTCTGTGTGTTTAGATAAAATTATGGTTAAATCATAGCTAACCTTCAATTATTGTAGGTGTTTGGAAATAAGATGATTATCCCTTCCTTGGATGGGGACCTCTTCCAGTGGGATCGGGATCGAGAGAGCATGGAAGCCGTTCCTTTCACGGTTGAATCTCTTCTTGAGTCATCCTACAAATTCGGTGAGGACGTTGTCTTAGTCGGGGGAAAGTCTTTGACCACCTACGGGCTGAGCTCGTATTCAGGGAAGGTAAGAGCCTGAAAAGGTGCTTTGTGTCTGTGTGTTTCAAGCTCTGTCTTGCAAACATGTAACTCCTGAGTTTAAACTGTGGTACTGCTCAAGTGTACAACTGCAGGGCACAAAGGGGCCAGAACCTGAGCTTCTTGGGTTGCAGATGCAGCGGGCTGGAGTAGGTGGCATGGTTGAGCCTCTCACTGCAGTCTCCTCCTGCCTGGGAGCTCCTGCTCTGTTCCCTGTGCTGGCTTCAACCCTTGTCTCACCGTTTGCTAACCCAGCAGAGCACTCTTCGCTTTTTATTGCATTAGTTTTGTGCTGGGTTAGCTGTAGCAAGGGGTCAGGGAGTGCCAGAGCCAGCACAAGGGAAGGGGCAGGGGGTTTGTCACCAGAGTTGAGTGAGAGGATAAGAGGGATGACCCCTTTCTGCACGAGAGGAGTTCAGCTCTATCATCTGGCTCTGCTTGAAGTAGACTTTGCAGTTCAGCTCACTGTGTATCAATTAATGCTTTAGGTGACGCTTTTTTTACAACTAATTTCAGATTTTTCAAAACTAATGAGAAAAGAAAAAACTCAACGTATGCAAAAGTTAAGGACTTTTAGTTGTTGTCAGTGTGTTTACTATCAGAAGTTCTCCTTATATTTTAAAGTAATTTGTAAAATTTCAGTTAAATGTCAGATATCATTGAAGTGCTTGTAGATACTTTGTGTAGTGAAGAACAGACATTTGCTGATTCAGAAACGTTGTTGCATTTTAAAACAAGTTAAGAAATAGATTCAGTTAAAAATTTTTAAAGTTCCCAATGTTTGTTTTCAACAAAATCAGGGTGGGTTTTTTTCATTTTCACCATACGTTTTAATGCAGAACATTTCTGTGGTGTGGTGAAGTCATCACTAATGATAAAGAGCAAAGACCCCAAACCAGAGGTCATTTAATTAATGCCTTTTGATGCCTCACTGGTAGCAGAGGGCTCTGTGCACCAACAGGCTCCTCCTCCTCCAGTGCCCCGAAGAGGAAATTTTCATTTCTGTTTTGATTCCTGGCTAATACTCAGAGTAGCACAGCTGCCTCTTAGAGGAAAGTGCCTGACTCTTCCTTCTTAAGAGTTTGGGCAGTTTCATCCCTCTGGCATTGCCCATGTAATGCAAGTTCTGTTTGAGACTGGGACTGCTGGCAAGTCTGTGTGACTGTGAGAGTTCATTAAGGTTTTCTTTTCCTTTTAATAGCTGACAAGGCAAAGGGAGAAGGCTTTGTGGTATTTTATATAAATCAATAGTACTTCATTTGAAGCTGATAGAGTTATGCTGAGACAAATATGACATGAAAGCAGAATTATGCTGTGGGTCTTGTAGGAATGTTCTTTTGATGTCCATAGAAAAAGTGGGAAAAGAGAGAGCTCAGATTCCTTTCTGTTAGAAGTACATGCAAAATATAGTCAAATGGTACTCAAAATACCACAGACTGTAAACTTTCTGGAATCCTTTGAAAGTTTTAGTTCTGAAAAGCCGTTATCTCTCAAACCAGGCTTTTCAACATCCCTCCAGTCGAATATCTAAAGTCATGAAGTTCCAAATTGCCTGCGAGCCAAGAACAGGCAGTAGGGATTGTTAGCTTTGAATATTGCTGTTGATTACATTTGTTTTGAAGTTGCACATGTGAGTGTCTGCCTTGTCCCTCAGGTGAAATACATCTGCTCAGCCGTGGGCTGCCGCCGCTGGGACGACGAGGAGACGGAGCAGGAGGAGACGCTCCTGCTACACCGAACGCAGAAAACCGTCCGAGCTGTGGGGCCACGCAGTGGCAATGAAAAGTGAGTCTGAGACCTGTTCAGGATTGGTCCATAGAGATGGTGAGACAGAAAAGATAGAAATCAAATGACAGTTGCTTCCCTTGTCCTTGCTTACCTCAGAAGAGTTTGTCACTGCCCTGCTGCACAAGGCAAATCTCACTGTAGTGTTTGTTCTAACTGCTGCTTTTGTACAAGAGGAGACAGTTCAAAAGTCTTCTTACAACCTACTCACTTTTAAGTTCTTTACCTGCTAATGGTAACTGTCACTGGGAGAGAGGGGCTTTATACTTGATGTCTTAAGCTTTCATTTTAAGTTGATATTTTAAATCATTGTTAAATTTATGTTGTTCATTCCATAATGTAGATGGTCTGTTCTTTCCAAGCTGTAGAAACTGGTTCAGTCTGTGATTTTCCTAACGCTGTCACGTTGAAGTTTTAATACATCAATATTTTTGTAAAATTACAGACATGTATTCCACTGAAAAAAAAAAAAACCCAAACCCACTTCATAAAATATAGACTTAAAAAGCTGGGTTCTGTACATAGATACAGTAACTGCCCAGCAACTTGGTGGAGAACGAGTCATTCCCTGTTCCCCTGCTCCCTCTTCTGTTTGCAGCAGGATGTGGCAGGTTGTGAGTTTGTAGCCTATCAGAGAGAACCTAATGAGAACTCAGTAGATTAACAGGTCAGATGTCTGAGAGGATAAATGTTGGATTCTGTGTTTCTTGGAGACAGATATTAGCCGGGAGAGGTATGCCAAAACCACAGTATTTAGTCTTGTGTACCAGAACCCTCCTGTCTTTGTGGTGAGAAACAGAGATGCTTTCCTGGTGACACGGAATGGATAGGATACATCTGGGGTTTTAACCCAAAAAAACATTTTTAATAAATAGACTGAGTATATAAAATATGCCAAACTTTTACCATAAGGGTGTAAATTCTTTAAGGAGCCAGTTTGGGCTCCTGGTGGTTGCCAGACTGATAAGAAACTTTGGGTACCCAAATATACTGTTGAAGAAATATTTACCCTTTCATGCTGTCCAATACACACACTTGCCATGCTTTTCCCTTCTGTATCTTTGGTGGTTTACGAGAATTGAAGAGTTTTTTGCTGTGCAAGAAAACTGTGCTCCTTACACATTTCATTATACACTTGTCTTTTTTTGGTGTTAACCTATGGGACATGAGCAGTCCTGGTTTCATGAAGTACCTGTCAAGGGATCTGTGTTAGGTTATGTGTGGGATTAAACAAAAGAAGCATTTTCCCTTTCTCAGCTTGAAAAATCTTACGTTTCCAATTAAATCCACTTAATTAGTGACGAGAAATATGTCTTAGAATACTTCTTCCTAAAAGCTTTGTACTTACCAGCTTACATGAGCTACGGAATGTTTTCCTACTAAGCAGACTTGACTGTAGTACTTGATGATTTTAATTTCCCTTTTCATACACTAAACCTTTAATGCCATTGGCCCTACTTCACCAGCTTTTTTCTCAGTTTGCCTATCATGTTGGACAAGATTTCTCAGCTTGTTTGATTTGTGTTCTGGATTAGCACTCCCCTCCTGGTACAGTTTTGTTCATTTGACAGTCTGAGAGTTTACTGTGAAAATATGGGCCTAAGGTAGGTAATTCAGTTTAGAAATCTTCTGCACAGAGGAGTTGGGACTACCTTAGAATATAAAAGTTGTTTCTGCAAAGGTTTTTTCTTTTTCTTTGAGGTGGAATTTCAGTGTTGGTCACTTTGAGCTGCGCTATGTCCCAGATATTGAAACTAGAGCAGGATACATCGAGAGCAATTTGAAATCAACTATGAACAAAGAAGAAACAAAAATTATTTCAGATGTGGATGAGCAGGAAGCTATGATGAAAGACACAGTGATAAAGGTCTCGGTGGCTGATTGGAAGGTGATGGCTTTTAACAGACGAGGAGGACATCTGGAATGGGAATACCAGGTAGGGGAAAAGACAGAATATTAAATACCACAAAAGTAGAAGTTTTGAAGATGTCTTTCATCTTTGGTTTCAGGCACTGTCTTTGTAAAGGAGCACACATCTGCTTGTAATTTTTAAACTAAAGTTCTGACTTTGAGCTGCTGCATCTGTTACAAAAATTTAAACAAGGAATTTAAGCACATTGTTTTTCATTTTTCTTATTTAATAGCTCGTTAATACTACATTAATTTTCCAATTGCCTCTCTCCCCTTCAGTTTTGCACTCCAATTGCTTCTGCATGGCTGCTTAAGGATGGCAAAGTAATTCCAATCAGTCTGTTTGATGACACGAGTTACACAGCAAATAATGAGGTACTGGAAGATGAAGAAGATCTTGTGGAAGCTGCCAGAGGGGCCACAGAATCCAGTGTCTATTTGGGTGAGACACCAACTGCAGCATTTTCTGTAGTAAACATTATTCATTTCTCTGCTGAGGTTGTAGTAAAGCAGATCCTTTTGTACTGGTAGATTTCAAACCCATGAATCTTTTCCATTTTGGTTCTGAAATGTTCACTGCTTTGTAATTTCAGTACAGTGGAGATGACTAAAAGTCTTGAAACTTTAAAAGACAGGTTTACAGCTAACAAGGCAGTCTAATTGCCCATTAATTTGTACACTTATTGCAGTAACTTACTGTGAAGAAAATTCAGATAAGATTTTACATGGCTGAGTTTTCATCCAGCTGTCAGAATTCATTCGATGTGGTTTGTGACAATTTGAAATAGAGTGGCTCGAGGTCCTTCTCCTCAGCTGTCTGTCTCTAGGACATAAATGTGCTTTGGTTTTCTATGACTTGGTTTGCCTTAGCCTTTTTCTCTAGGTCTTTACACCTTGTATCTTTCCAGTTAGTGGTTAGAATAACAGATAAAGAATAACACTAGTAAGAAGCCAGATTGTTCCAGCCTTCCTGGTAATGGCTGTTTTGTGCAGCATTAACAAGGGTAGGAAGTTTGAAAGAGGTCTTACCTATGCAGATCCCAAACCGCTTTATAGCTCTTAAAAATTGCTGGCATTTTCCTGTAGCACCAGGTCTCCAGCAGTAAAAATGAGATGTGCTGAACTCATGCTTTCCTAGAACAGAGGGAAGATATTACTTGAATTCATCCAGCCTAGCAATCAGAGTCAGTATCTCAAGTTCTCAGAATATGAAGGAATATTTTCAAAAAATTTTTAACCATGTATTTTGACTAGGGAGTCTTTTTCCAGGAGTGAAGAGAACCAAATCTAAAGACTAATATGCTTCCTTGTTTATTACTTAGGTATGTTCAGGGGCCAGTTGTATCTTCAATCATCAGTCAGAATATCTGAGAAATTCCCAACCAACCCAAAGGCTCTGGAATCCAGGAATGATAATGCAATTATTCCTCTTCCCAAAATCAAATGGAAACCTTTAATCCGTAAGTAACCATTCAGAGTTTCATTTATTACCTTAGCTCAGAAAAGACAGGACATCTTTCTGATTTCCAGTATGTTTCAAACTAGTCTTAATGTCTCCAGCTGTAAACTACTTCAGAACCTATCTCTGTGCTTTATTAAGTGTTCATTTTTTTCTAATTAAATGTTTAATGTCTGTTTTCTTTTATGATGGATTTGACAGGGTCCTTTTTTAGTAATGAAATGTTGGATCTTCTCAATCAAGTTTTTAAGCAAAAAGAAGTTTTTTGCAGTGATGTGAAAATGAGTGAATTGACTTGTCAAGGGGGGGAATTGTTAAATAACTGTTACCTTAAAGTACTTTTCTTAATGTTTCCTTCTATGAAGTTTGCTTCTCGTGGTCTGATCCAAGAGGCATTTTGTAAGATTATGCAATTGGAGTTCTCTTTGAATTAGTGTGAGAGCAGAATTTTACTAACAATTCAGCTCAGAAAATTGTATCTTTTCTATGCTTAGATTCCCCTTCCAGGACCCCAGTGCTGGTGGGCTCTGATGAGTTTGATAAGTGTCTCAGCAATGACAAGTATTCTCATGAGGAATACAGCAATGGAGCACTGTCAGTGCTGCAGTACCCCTATGGTAGGTGAAGCACCAAACTTTGAAGTATTTCAAATACCCTGGTTTTATTATCTGTGAAATTCAATAAATGACCATTTGTTTGACTTTAAATATGTGTATTTTTTAAAATTTTTAATGAACTAGGAAGTTATTGCCCAAACTCGGATTTCCATATTGTGATGTAGATACAATTAGTGCCACATAAAGCACATTAGAGTGCCAGGTATTGCTACTGCAGAGCTGTTGTGTGTGCTGCCGTTGCCACTGAGAGTTAGTCTGAGTGGAAAAATCTTGGGAATTACTTTTTTCAGAATTTACTAACAGTGCTGGAGACTCGGGATGGTTATCAAAAGTTTTCCATAGGGAATCTATTCTAATTTAAAGCTAGGGAGACCTAGTTGCTGTTCACAACCTTGATTAACTGAATTTGCTTATGTGCCATTTAAAATCATGGGGCATGGAAATGAAAACACCCCATGTCTGTT
Source organism: Oriolus oriolus (assembly GCA_013400235.1). NCBI lineage: Eukaryota > Metazoa > Chordata > Aves > Passeriformes > Corvidae > Oriolus > Oriolus oriolus. The sequence continues at coordinate 349,808 of VXBT01005528.1, forward strand.
GAGGACACCTATTAATGAGAAGCCAGAATTGTTTTGTAGGTACCTACAAGTAAATCTGTCTTCTCTTTGTGTGTTTTATGCACAGATAATGGTTATTACTTACCCTACTACAAGAGGGAGAGAAATAAACGTAGCAACCAGATCACGGTTCGATTTTTTGATGACACGAATTACAAGAACATTCGCAAAAAGGATCCTGTTCTTCTGCTTCACTGGTGGAAGGAAATTGTTGGCACCATTGTATTTTGTATCGTGGCCACAACTTTTATCGTACGCAAACTCTTCCATCCCCACCCTTACAGCAGAGTGAGTATTTTTTTCTGAATCCCAAGTACAGAAGGAGTTATTTTAGCAGTTTCTTTCAGTTTGGAGTCTGCAGTGAGTAATATTAATAAGTTAATAACTAATGAGATAACAAAATCAAAAGCCTAAATTTATTGTTTAATCTGTGTGTGAAGGCTGCCAGCTGCCACATACAATTTGCTTAACTGCTTCAGCAAGCAAATTAGACTGCTTCTGACGTGTCTGAAGATATTTATTTAATGCCATATCTAGAGTACAAACCAGTCTCAGGCACTCAAGGAGTTGATTTTTGTTTGTTTGTTTGTTTGTTTTGTTCTTTTTTTGGAAACCCTTGTTAGCTGCGGAAGGAGTCTGAAACACAGTGTCAGACTGATTGTAAGTATGAGCCCACTGGTGGAGACATTAAAGACAACAGCTGGAGTGATGCCAAGAGCTCTGGATATGTGTCAAGGTGAGGTCTGTTCAACACAACATAAACAGAGTGTTTAATCAGTGTGGCTGCTAATACTGTCTGGAGATTGAAAGAGTAGGTGCTCACCTGTTCTTACCTAGGAACTCCCAGTCCTCCGAGTTTGCAGGATAATCAGTAACTGGCACAAAGGACTCTGTGACCCCATGACCCCATTACATGGGATATTGTGGTTATGATTAGTCTGAGAAATTCCAGAGAGTCAACAGGCTACATGTAATCAGAAATATTGTTGTCATACTCCTTGCTGATATGCAAAATGGGAAATTGATCCTTGTAGGTCTTAATCAGTGTTTACTCCATCTGTTCCTGTGTTTATGGTGTAAGGCAGAGAAAGGCCATTGCAGATGGAAACAGATGACATTTTATATACTCTGCAGAATAAGCAGTCTATACTTGAAATAAAACCTTTATTAGTTTTACAAAGGAGTTGGTTAAGACAGAAGGCTTAATAGGGGCATGTCATTATCCTCTAGAGCAAATGTGACCATTTCCTGTACATTTGTAACTCACTGAAAGTAAAAACTGGAGCATTTAAAATGAGGAGGAGTAAGAAAAGTAGTGATATTTAAGAACAGTGATGTTTTGGATGGGATGTTTAGAAGGACTAGTTGCAGAAACAGTTATTTGGGGTAGGGTTAAAGGCAAATCATGATTTAGAAAATATTCAGCTATAGAAATGTGGGCCATGTACTCATGATCCAGTAGGCAAGCAACCTGGTAATCTGAAAAACCTTTTCAGTTTGTCCAGTGCATGCAGAATGGATCCTTGCTGGCCTGTGATAGACTCTGCAAAAATACATAATCAGCAACTGGCCATTTCATAGATAGGGAACCATCTGACTGCCACAGTGGGTGAGCAGGGAAAAATAAGTTCTTCAAGTCCTTCAGCATGTTTTGCCTGTACAGAACTACTTCAGTCATGGTCATAAATGACTTTATTTTTCTATCTATACTAATGCATTTTTTTCCCCTCTATCCTCCCTCGCTTCTGTCCCTTCCTCACACCCCTCTGTTCCCAGATATCTGACAGATTTTGAACCAATTCAGTGTCTGGGTCGTGGAGGTTTTGGAGTGGTTTTTGAAGCCAGAAATAAAGTAGATGACTGCAACTATGCCATCAAAAGGATCCGATTGCCCAACAGGTAATGAATGGGTTTGTTGGGACACAGAAGTAATGAATGAATGGTGGGATCCCATCTTACATGGAACCATCTGCTCCTGAACTGATTTCCCAGATATTTTGTTAGGATGAATGACATACTTTTTAATGGGGGGCTGACTTAGTTTTGGCACGGAGAATTTTGCATGTCTAATCCCAGCAGAGGTGACCTGCTTGGCTAAAACACTTGCACAGCAGAACCCTTGTGAGGATGCTGCTCCATAGGGATTTCCTTGATGAATAGAGCCTTTGCTAACAGGACCAGTTATTGTAGTGCTGTTAATGTGCTTCTCTCCTTCCTCTCCTTGCCTTTCCTACTCCACCTCCTCTTTCTTTTCTCTCTCCCTCACCTACTTTTTGACTCCGTTTGCCCATTTGTTTCATTTTCTGGTCCCACAACCCCTACCTTTTCTCTCAGTCATAGGTGGTCAAGCCAGGCTGCTGAATTACCCTACCCAGAGCTTGCAGCACTTCCTTTTAGTGGGAGATGGGAGACACTGCTTCTGGAAATCTCAAGTTAGAACAGCAAGAGGGAGGGGGTAAAGCTATGAAATCTAGAATTACTATTTTTTTTAATGTGTTAAATAAGCGTGACTATTTAAGATTAAAGGTTTTGTTCAGAAATTTAAGGTAGCCTAAGTTCTCCTTTTCCAAGCATATTCAAACCCATTAAATAAAACCATCAGACTTTATTTGATCCAGTTACAGTCTTACGAAGAGAGGTAAATTCCTTCAGTAGGACAGGAGGCTGCCTGCTTTCCTGTCCACAGAACAGAAATAGTCCTTATGCAATCTTCTTATCTACTGCAAATTAAAAAACAAATACTAAGGTATTGCTGTCTGTCTTTTGTGTCAGTGTCTTCTACATCCCTGTAGAGTATTGCTGTTTAAAATCTTTTTTTCTATCCTTGAGAGCAGTTGAGAGGAAGATTAACTTTTTCTTCTTGTTTTTGCTGCCTATAATTATGTGAAAAGGGAAGACTAAATATTGAGCCATTATGAGCACATACTTCTCCTTCACACTTCTAAGATAAAGGAGTTACTCTGGGGAATTTAAGACATATTTTTGCTTTTATGTGAAAAGCAATGCTACTGGCCTGGTGTATACTGGGCCAGCTTTGATTAAACCCCTTTGCAGAAATTTTTGTGCTGTGCTGTTGCTTTTTGTGACCATGTTTCTTGTTCTCCTCACCCCAAACCACAGGGAGCTGGCTCGTGAAAAGGTGATGAGGGAAGTCAAGGCTTTGGCTAAGCTTGAGCATCCAGGGATTGTTCGGTATTTCAACGCGTGGCTGGAAGCTCCCCCTGAGAGATGGCAGGAGAAGATGGATGAGCAGTGGTTAAAAGATGAAAGGTAACTCATGGGGGTTTTTTTAACAATTGGATTTGAGATTGTACATCAGGAAAACTGGAAAACTGGTAGAGGATCCAGGAAGATGGAGAGACTGTGTGGGAAAGAGATGGTTGTTAACTTAGCCCGTCAACTTTTCAGTGAAGAAGGTACAAATAAATCACCCTTCTGCACAGTCTCTCAGTTTATGTGTGCTCTCTTGTTTTAAGGTCCTTCTTTCAGCTTAGGAATCACATGGTTCTTAATTGAACTTGTGTAACTGAATCTTTCGGTGGTTGGAAGGTTGGAGCATTGCTGCTGTGATTCGGTTTCAAACTTTGGCATCTCTGCCTTCTTTGTTCCTTTCTACTGCTTTCTTCCTCTTCATTGTCTTGGCTTGGATGGACCTGATGCAGTACTCCAAGGCTTCAATGAATTTATTTCAGCAGAAATGCATGAGGGAGAATCAGAATGACGATTTATGAAGCTTGGTAGAAGTAGGTTAAAAATGGAAAATTAGATACAGGAGTTAGAGAATGTGAAGAGAGAAGGAAAAGTGGGTGTATGTTGGCATTTATAGAGTGAGGCCTAATACAAGGCTGTTGGGTGGTTTCATAATAACCTCTTCACATGCCTCACAATTTTTAGAATACAGCAACCTTTATATTTCAGGCATCAAATTAACATTTCACAGCTGTAATTCTTCCAAAGCACTTTAAATAGTCCTTGCAATGTGTGTTCCAAAGGGCTGGATTTTTTCAAACTGAAGATGAGCCTGATTGCACATTGGGAATTCAGGCAGTAGAGCTTGTTAAATATTCCTTTATCAACACTTTTGTCTCAATGAGAAAACATCCTTGCTAAGACACAGATGCTAAATGCTGGTTATTCGTGATTCCCACACTGGGGTAGTCATTCCCTGTTGTTGTATGACACAGGTCTCAGGGGTGGCAGTTACTAAAATCTGGGCTTCTGGAAGTGCATTTCTAGTGAAATGATTGGAATGTACTACAGTTTCTCTAGTTCTGATCTCTCAACTTTGCCTTCCAGCACTGATTGGCCACTCAGTTCTCCCAGCCCCATGGATGTCCCATCATTTAAGATCAGAACAGAGCCATTTTCAACAAATGAACACATTGAAGTTACTGCAACTTCATCAGAGAGGGTGAAGTCTGTGGGGATACCCTGTGGTCAGTCAGATTCATCTGGAAGCCAGTTTTCTCCGCTGGAATTTTCTGACACAGACAACAGGGACCTGCAGCACTCAGAAGATCCACTGTTAAACCTTCAGGACAGTGTCCTTACGGGCTGTGATGTAGAAGACAGTACTATCAACAGCAACGAGGTGGAACATTCCTTGGAAATGTGTTCATCAGCTGTTCCTGTTGTACATCTGAAGGAAGGAACCTCCTCCTCTATTGTGTTTGAGGATTCTGGCTGTGGAAATGCTTCTAGTAAGGAAGATAAAGTTGATGTTTCACATAATGAGAGTCCTTCTGAGGATAAAGGGAAGAGTACGAAGGAATCTGATAACAAGAAATCTGCTTCTGGAAGTCCCCTCTCTGTTTCTCCTCCAAGGCCAACAAGTTTAAGCCTGGACCTTTCTAAAAACACTGCAGAAAAAGTCAAACCCACCTCTCCAAAGGTGTATCTGTACATCCAGATGCAGCTCTGCCGGAAAGAGAACCTTAAAGACTGGATGAGCAGAAGATGCGCCATAGAGGAGAGGGAAAGGACAGAGTGCCTGCAGATCTTTCTGCAGATTGCTGAAGCTGTTGACTTTCTGCATAGCAAAGGATTAATGCACAGGGATCTCAAGGTTTGTATCCATAGGTTGCTCTGTGTGGGAGGAATGTGGCACTGGAGACAAAGCCTGCTAAAATAGCTGACTCCTGTCAGTGACCTCAGCACGGGTGTTAAAAAGGCTGAATTAACATCTGTACAATAATCTGGAAGTGCAGTGCTCCAGGAAATAAACATGCATCACTTGTTATTGCAATTAAAGTCTTTCTTACAGCAAGACTTCTTGTACCTGGCACAGATCAGTGGCATTTGTTCTATGGTGTTTTTAATTCATGTTCTTTATACAGGGTTATTCAGTGCTGAGCTGTGTGACAAAGCTATTTTGGATCCTGTTCCACTATTTCAAGTGAAGCAGATAATTGGCAGTGTGGAGCTTGCAGTTGGACTTGATCTTAAAAGTCTTTTCCAACCTAAATAATTCTGTGATTCTAATTCTTGTATTTTCCTTCTTTCTAAAGCAATACAGCCTAAAAGGGGCAGTGTTACTCTTGGTCAGAGAAAGTAAAATTAAATATTACTGCTCTGGGATTGAAATGTAAAGTGTCCTGGAGCTGAATTCTGAGCCAATGCCAGCTATCACAGTGCAGCTTTCTGAAGGATTCACAGTACTTTTAATGTCTGATAGCATCCAGACAGTGAGGACTGGGAAAGGTAGTTTGAACCTCTGGTATTTAGTGTAACCGAAGTCAGGAGTGACTTGTACATTTTCTTTCATTCTGTTCATGATCTTCCTATGGCAGTGCCTAATTTTGCTGCGACTCAAAGCACTGGAAGTGTTAGTATGTGCTACCAGATACTCAAATCTAATTGAAGAGTCCAGGTGAAGTTAGTTTTATTTGGACAGGCTCTGAGAAATGGATCCCTTTTGCCAAATGTGGAGAGGCAGTTCTGTTTCTTTGCTTTTTTGAGGAGGTATTAATGCCTACCTCAGTGAAGTAATTACTGAAATGATTGTAATGGTAATTTGGCATCAGCAGAAGCAAAAGCTAAAACATGCCATCTCAGATGCAGTAAAAGGAGATTCAAATTCAATAATCCTGAAAGGATATGTCAGAGTTAGAAAAACTCATGAGCCCTTCCAAGTATTTTCTTTCCCCATCAGCCTAAGGCAATTACCTTGAACCAGTTATCTGACAAATCTTTAGTGCTTGAGAAGCTGACCATAAAAGTAATTAAATCCCTGTACTAATATGTTGCTAGACATGTTAATTAATAACCTTTCCTAACAATACTGTCAGTTGCAGCCCTCTGCAGGCTTCACTGCGCCCACTGTTCAGTAAACCTTATGCAGATCTTCACTTAAAACTGTATTAGTCTTAATCAGCAGATGTGGAGTGTTTGGTTGGAACATCTTAAAAGTTCAGTGCTGGCAGCAGTTTGAACAAGAGATTTAATTTTGTTTACTTGGTGTAACCAACTTGGAAACATTCTTGGATGAACAACTTCCTCCTTCAGGAAACTTTCTATGCGTGTATAGATGTTATTCTTGGATCCCAAAGTTTATTTGTCTGTTATGTGTTAATTTGGTCAAAACAACAGCCAGTGTATTTAATTATTTTCTATACTTTTCAGAAGCTCGTAGGAAGAGATCTCATCTAATGTTGTAATTTGTCCGAGAGATTGGTCATGCAGCCCTGAGCCGGTGCCAGCACTAACAAGTGAATAACCTGCAAAGCTGCTTTGGCTTGGCTACAGGCAGAGCTCAGTGACAGCAGAGGCCAGTTCTTGCTCCCATTGCCACCAACAAAAGCTGTGTGAAAATAAATTTCTATGTGGGCATATTAAAAGATCCAAGAAGTAATCTAAATATTTAAATTAACAGTGCACATTAAAATGCATTAATGAGGCTCCTGCTAATCAGAGATACTGTAATGACAAGATGGCAGGAATTTATGTGGGCAAGCAAAGAGGTCAGAGTTCAAATTCTTTTGAAGAAAATGAAGTGCAGAAACAAAAGTCTGTCAAGTGAATTTACTGTTATTCCCCGGATAAGCTGTCGGTCATGCTTGGCAGCTCAAAAGAAATTATCAGTTTCACAGAACTGCAAGAACAGTCTTGGATACATTTTGCAGCATTAATTGAATTAAACAGAGTCTTCCATATGTGTGAGAAGCTTATTCATGTCTGTGAAAAAATGAGAATTCTTACTCTGACTGAAGAATATGGAGAGAAATCTCTTTGTGCAGGTTGCAAGATAACTAAACTAGAGAGTGGTTATATTTGATTGTATTCTTCTGATGATTTAAATCAAATCTGTGTGCATCTGCCTTAGGCTTCTTCCCTAAGGTGATCTTGATGGTTTATTTTTGCTGGTATTTTGCAATACCAGAGAGTCTATTCCCCTTATTTGTAGAAACTATGTGCCAGCCTGTTCAGAGACAGTCTTGTGTCTGGCCAGAGAAGTATTGAAATAAGCTTTCTGTTACCAGGAGTTTTTCCCCAGGAAGCAAGACAAATCTTGACTTGTATGTTTGTTGGAGGAGGAGAAGGAGATCAAGGCAATGGGATACAAACTCCTAATGGAGATGTTTGTTCCCTGAACATAAGAATTCTGATATCAAGACTTTTGACCATGTGGGTGTGCACTGAGGGGGTGGGTGCTGTGTAAATGCTTCAGCGAGAGCCTGGAGATGCTGTGGGTTTACAGGGCAGTGGCTTTTGTGCCCTGAATGCACTGTGACTCCAAAGGACTGGACATTCATTACAGGGAAATACAGTGGGAGGTAAGACCTAGCTCAGAAGGCAGTTTCAGAGGCAGGATGTGGGCACTGTGGAACTGTTTCTGTAGTGCTTATCTCAGAGCTGGCCATTGCCTAAAAAAACCAAGAAGCATTTTCTCCGTCTTGTTTCTTGTGCACACAGTGGGTTTGTCTTTAACTGAGGAAGTCAGATGGACTTTGAAATAGGTCAGCTTTGTAGTCCTTTATCTCGTGGAAAAATATTGCCATCTATCTGTCTGCCTATTCATGTTGCAGGGTTTATGTCAGCAAAGCATAGGCTATGTTCTCCCAGCCTCGAGGGCCCAGGAGCTCTGAGAGGAGCTTACCCAGCACCACGTGCCTCTTCATCACAGCTTGGCCCTGTACAGCATCCTGCTGCCTCTTTCCCCTTGCAGGATCAGTCTGTTCCTCCCCCAAAACTCTGTGTTTGTAACCCAGCTGGAGTGGTTATATTTCAAAGAAATAATAATCTTTTTGGTGGGTGCTGTTCTGTCAGCCAGGAAGCCAATTTCTTGGAAGACTATCTGGGATGTGCACCATGAGCAAAGGGACATCTCTGTTCCAGTCTCTTTTATCAGTAGGCTAAGCCAAGGATGGTGGTGTGTGGCAAACAAGCTAAAGGAGAGTTAAGCCACATCATCACTGCTGCTACCTTTATGAATTGCAAAGTTCTTAAGCTTCTATCAAAAATAAACTTTTAATTCTGTTGTGGAAACAGCTGTTCCCAAGTTAAACTGCACAGTTACACTGAAAAGCAGACCTTGTTCCCATTGTATCTGTAATCTAGCACTAAGATGATGTGCTATGTGCTGGTTAATAATACAGCAAACAACTTTAGCACTTAGAGATTAAAATAAAAAAGCCCAGGAGTTGGAACTGCAGCATGTGGTGTGAAAGTGCCATGTGATGGGGGAGCTGGATAACTTATCTGTGCTGTTCCCAGCAGTGTTGACTCTGTGTATGTTCCTCAGCAAACCTGTGTGCTGCTGGTAAACCTCTGCTGAATAACGAGAAATGAGCAGTCTGAGTTTCAGGAAGAGACAATGGTTAATGCAGAAGTAATTTCTTTTTCTGAATAGTTACAATTCTTAACTGTTATCAGTGAGTGTTCAGTGAGTGTTTTTAACCCTGACAGCTTCTGAGTGTTGTAACAACCGAAACACAGACACTTGTTTGTTACTTACTTCTTTTCTTTTCACCTCCTTGTTTTCTCAGCCTTCCAATATATTTTTCACAATGGATGACATAGTAAAGGTTGGGGATTTTGGACTGGTGACTGCTATGGACCAAGATGAGGAGGAGGAATCGGTACTGACCCCAATGCCAGCTTATGCCAGGCACACAGGACAAGTAGGGACCAAACTCTACATGAGCCCAGAACAGGTTTGTGCTCTCTTTTCCAAAGCTGTGTTTGGCAGTGCCTGGAAGAGCCCTGAATCCTGGGAGCTCTAAGATCAGGCAGTCCTAGTAAACTGTTGCAATCAAGTTACTTAAATTCTTTCTCATCAAAATAGAGTTTTGAGCTAAATTGAATTCCAAAAGGAATATTTAAATATATGTATGTGTTATAGCAAAGAAAGTGGCTAATTATTCAGACTGGATGCATTAATTTTTCTTGCTTTTAATGCAGTATGGGAAGGTAACTTTAAAAGATCCCACTTAACTGAGGAAGGACACACTCCTGTGCATGAGGTTAAAGTAAGGTGAAACATTTTGCTTTGCAGCACAGAGGCACTGAGGATCAGGACCTTGCTCTCTGGTGCTCATGGAAATTCACCATGGTGCCTGTGCTGTAGCTTTCAGCTCTGCACAGGGCTGGTCACTTCCACAGGTGGACTTGCCAGGGTTGTTTACTTTGTACAAAACTGCATCCCGTGAGTAGCTTGGTTGGCCTGACCCTGATTTTGCCTTCTCAGATCTGTGGCAACACCTATTCGCACAAGGTGGATATCTTTTCTCTGGGACTGATTCTCTTTGAGCTGCTCTACCCTTTCAGCACACAGATGGAGAGGGTCAAGGTATGTATGGTGTTGGGTTATCCTCAGTTTGAATATTTGTTTAAAATAGATATTTGCATGGTGAAACACTGGCAAGAGGTTCCTGTCCTGTTTTCTTTGGAAAAAAGCCTTGCAGCTAGGAGCACAGCTTCTTTATCAGCCTTGTGCAGACCGCCTGAATCACTGAAAATAAACTGCAGTCTTCCTAATGTGTGCAGTTGAATTGAGGCTTTAATTTCTTCACAAAGCTTCTCTGTTGTCAAGCCAAGTAAGAGAAACTATTGAACTACGATATCCAAGAACTCAAGCAACAAATATAGCTTGTGACTTTAAGCCTACCAGCTTGGTTTTCATTCAAGAATTGGAACCATGCTGTGCATTTTTATTATTTCTTCCTTCGTTTGCATCTGCAGTACTTTTTCACCCAAAGCACTTGGTGAAAAATGGCTGTTCCTTTTCCTGTAGTGAGTCTTAGCTGGGAGTCTTGCTCAGCTTCAAGCACCATCTTCCCATAACTGATGACCTTCATTGCACCAGATGTGAATTTGGGATGTTTGCTGCTGCATTACAGCTCTTGCTTGCTGTTAAAATGTGTGAGATCCATCTTGCTCAGGAACAAGTTCATGGAGAACAGGGGCTACAGCCAGAAAGATCTGTCCTCTGTGGCAAGCAGTGACCTGTGCAGGAAAGAGGGAGTCATTAAAACTCGTATTTATCATTTAAATGTGCTTGGGGGGTTATATTCTCAGGTGAAGATGGAGTGGGTTTAGCAGAGACAAAAGAAACAACTTGAACAGGAGCCTGACCACGTGCTTCACCTGTTGCATTCTCTTGATTAAAATACTCTGACTTTTAATGGCACAAAATGGCACAGTCAAGAGGAGGAACTAGTGTTTAATTTGAACCCCTTGCACTGAAACCAATTTCCATTTCCCTGAACAAGTTTTACTGAAACAAAATAGGAAAGAGCCATCCTGGATTCTCAGATCTCTCAAGCAGTGACTATGGCTTCGCCCTTGCAGTTTCTCTCCTAGGAATAGAAGCAAAGCAAGTAGTCAGAATGAAACCTAAATTCCATCTAATTTTAGTGTTGTACTTCAAAAGAGTGTTAAAAGAGTGCCCTGACTTTCCAGGATTTTCACTCTTTTTGCTGAAAAGAAACCCCTGCCCTTTCCTTGCCAAGTTCTGGAGTTTGGCTACTTCAGTAGTTATTTCTGAGTTGTTACACTGAGGTTTTCATTGGCATCAGCCAAGCATTAGCACTACTTGCTGAAGCAAAACATGCTCTGCCTGACCAAGTAACCCAGCAAATTCTAGGAATTTGTGACAACTGGCTGGAAAAATCCCCAGAGGTGGAGCGTGAGAGCTGCCTCTGTCTCAAGCTGTGAGCAGTTAGTCAGTAGCAGTGCAATTTATTTCCAAACTAGGTGCTGGAAAACAGATCACTAAATGCAGACTGAACTGGCAGAAAAGGAGAAAAATCTTCTGAAGCATTTTAATGTCACCAAACTCAGTTGTCCTGAACAGGAGTTTGACTGTTGTCCATCACTATTAACTGGTCACTTTATACTTTCAGGGGAGTAATAGTGAAATGAATTTTGATTTAACTTTAGAACTCCTGTATTTTGCGCTCAAACTTTTGTAAACGGAGATCCTTCCAAAGAAATTGAAGTGGTAAATATTGGGCTTCTGGCTGAACATGGGGAAAATACTGTCACTAGATGGAGCCAGTGGCCTTTGTATGGAAGAAACACAGAAATACCCAACACAGCTGCTTTCCAAACTGCTGATAAATCTGCTCATTCCTCCTTAAATGTTAAACAAAGACCAGTGCTTACATTGTTAAGGCAGAGACAGTCATTTCATGGGTCTTAATACTGGTGTAGGCCATCTTGAGGGTTATGGGTGGTACACAGATTTGTTGGTTTTGTTGAGCTAAAGTGAGAAAGTACAAGTTTATGTACCTGACTGATAGAAAACTGCAGAGATCACAGTTCTTGTAACACAGCTCCTGTTGCGGGCTCTATACCGAGGGAAGCAGCAGCTCAGCTGCTCAACTATGTTATGATTTTTAACCACTAAAGCAATGCTTTAAAACAAAGGGGTTTATTCCAGCAGGCTGATTTGTTTGCATAATTTGTGTATTTTTGAAGGATAGGGTAATATTACTGAAGAATGATATTTTGGAAAAGTTACCTGTTGTTCTTCATATTTCTGCAGACTTTAAGTGATGTTAGAAATTTGAACTTTCCACCATTGTTCACTCAGAAATATGCACAAGAGGTGGGTACATCTGATGCTATTATTTGTAGCCTTTTCAGTAATAATTGTAGCTTCTTCCTTTGTTTTTCAGTTGCTTTGCAGGTAAAAATGGAGCAACCAGGTCGCTTTCATGTTATTAAGATGCATTTCTCTGTCCCTGTACTTCTCTACATTTCAAAGCTATAACATTGCAATAATGGGCACGATGGCACTTTTGTCACAGTTTTCCTCCAGGAATACATTTTTATCAGGCTTCCCTTTGTCACTTGCAGTCATGCATTTCACATACATCCTGTCATGATTTCTTGCAACAAACCCGTATTCCCAAAGAGAAAGTGCAGTGTTCCAGACACGTAAAGGGCAGCCTCTGGGTAGCACCATGGCTGTATGGGATCCCCTCCAGAACTGGACTTCTCAAGAGGGAAATCACATGAGCAAACTGTGCTGTGTTCTCATTAGTCAGGTGTGTAAAGTGAGGTGGTTGCAGGTAAAGAGGAGGTGATGTACAAAACCTCCCCAGTAAAAAGCTGAGATGCTTTCAGGTGTTCAGGGTAGCTTCAGACCAGTGGCCAAATGAGACCAGCCTTTCCTGATTTACAGCTGAAGGCTGCCTGGGAGAAGGGGCTGTGCTGTGCTCAGCTGGAGGAGGACACTAATTCTGATTAAATTTGAACCAAATATTCAAACTACCTGTATATTTGAAGAAAAATTGGAATTTACCATAAGAAAAATTCAGGGTGGCTTAATATGTGATGGCTTAAACATGAAGCTAAAAATTACTTATAAATTATGAATCACATATTTAATTTTGATTGCAAATAATGTGAAGTTTTATAACTATTAAATCTCAAGTCAGATTTGGTTTGCCAAATTGTTTTTAGTTCTTGACAGTAAAGACACTTTAACAGATGCACAGTGATACATTTTAAAATATTTAACGCACTTCTGACTACTGAGCCAAAGCACTAATACCCAAATAACTCAGAGAGCAGCTGGGGGTATTTTCCACTTGTTCACACAGCCACAGTTGAAGCCAGGACATTAACTAAGGAAGAGTTTATGGATTGGTTTATCTGATATGTGTTATGTTTTCTTCCAGTACACCATGGTGAAGGACATGCTCTCTCCAAGTCCCACTGAACGACCAGAGGCTGCAGCAATCATAGAAAATCCTGTCTTTGAAGACTTGGAGCTCCCACCCAAACCTGTGCTCAGGCAGAGGTCACGGACAATGAGTCTATCAGGAAACAAACACTCCAGACAACCAAGCAAATAACTATCCTCAGGATCACTTCTTCCACTCGGCAGGTTTCACAGGGATTGTTCAGCAGAAGGATCCTATGATGCAGAATGTTTATCTTGGGAATAGTTTACTTCAGCTTTTTTTGCCATGTTTAATGTATAAGACGTGTTGGACAGATTTTCGTTTACTTTGACAGCCAACGAAGCCCAGTAACCAAACCTTTCACATTCCATTTTCCTTACCTTTGCTCTCCTAGGCGGACGGGTCCAGCTGCTGTGCTTGCCAATGTTGTGCTCCATTATCCTTTTTTTGGGGGTTTCTTGGGTTTTTTTTAAGCTTGTAAATGTCAGCTTGCTGGGTGAGTGAGAGATCTGTAACATGTAAATAGAATTAAAATACTGTATTTTTATAGAGCAAATTACAGTCTCTAAGCCTAGTGAGTGTCTATCTGGATCACTTGCTCTTTGGTGAAATGAAGATGATTTTGAAATGAACTTTGACTCCATTTTTGTCCCTGGTGGGTAAACTGGGAATCTGCACTATTTTTGAAGCAAAAAAGTACCACAGTTGTACATATTGTCACTGTCCTTAGCCTGTCATTAGAGGAAATCATTTCATACTTCTGCACTACGGTAGATCTTAGGGAATGCATCTTATACAGATGAAGCTGTAGACAAGGAAAAGGAGCTTTTTGCCATTAAATGGGGGGTTTATAGGCAGTGGTTGGAAGAGCCATAGTCAAAATTATGTACAAAAATGTTGTGATTCTGAAAATTTAAACCTAATGAAGTCATACGTGTCGTATGTAATCTTGTAGATTTGTACTTTTTAAAAAAACAAAATCAACCAGTAGGCATTTGTGTAATCTGCTAATTTAACTGCCTAATGCCATGCTTTTATTTCTCACTGTAAATATGTTAATTTTTATTTATAAAATACAGAATCAATCCATTTGGGTTGGTGGTGTACAGGATGCACTTGCTGTAATTGTTGAGTGCATTGATTATTGTGACTTCTTTCAAGTCTAAATGATTTAATAAACTTTTTTTATTTATAAGACAAAATAGTAGTTGCTTCTGTTGGAAGCCTGCATCCGTGTGTGCTGCAGATGGCAGCCCTGTGCAGTGGGAACAGGATGGGCTCTGCATTCCTGAAACTTCCTTTGCTTCCCTGTCTCACACTGGCCACAGCGTGTGTGATGACGCAAAACTGAATGTGCTGCTTGGAAGTGAGATAGGATCTGGAGAAAGAGGAGAATTGAGCTCTGAACTGGGTGGATTAAGGGGGCACTTGCTCACCAGAGAGGGGAGAAGGGATAATTCTTATGGTGTTAGAACTGTTACTGTACAATTGTATTTTCTGTTTTACAGACTTAAATTTGTTGAAGTCTCTGAGGTCAGTTTCCTAAAAGGATACTGGATTCAAATCCTTCTGGGGATGACTGCACTGTAGTGTGACACTGCGACCAGCAGTTAAACCAGCTGACACCCTGCAGCTTTATGATAAGGCAGAAGTAGATTACAATGATTGTCTTCCTTTTGCTCTTGGATGACTCTCCTAGATACTGGCTTGTCCAGGTGAAGCCAGAATGCTGCAGTGACTATCTGATCAGGAACAGAATTTGTGTTCAGCTGGGTTAAAGCAGGAGAGTTAAGTGTGTCCTCTTCCCTTGCATTTCCCTGTTTGCATCAGCTACAACTGCACAGTGAAATGGCCACACGTGGAGCCTCTTTGCCTTCCCTGCCAGCTCAGTGATTACAGGTGGAGCACAGGAAATGAGGAATAAGGTATTTTTAACTTGCTTTATATCTGGATGTGGGTAGCAACCTACTCCAAGGGCCCTGCAGCATTTCAGTGCCAGAACCAGCATATGTGTTCACACCAGGTGTGTCTGCACATTGTGGGATGTCACACTTGCCCTCAAAGGCATGGACAAATCCTCCCCTGTGTGGGAGGTCCCTGCCCAGCCACAAAAGCATCTGGCCATGCTCAGCTCTGAACTGCCTGGTCAGTCTTTGCTTCTCTGAGCACTGGAGTGTGTTGTCCCTGTCTTTGCCCCTTACTGCTCCAGGGTTTGGCTGAGAAAGGCACTTCTCTAACCAGAGGGGTTTTCCTCTGAATGATGTGTACTTTTATGCCAGCTGTTTTTGTGGGAAAGCACCCAAACTGGGATAGCTGTGAGCTCACAGCCTTGCAGAAGGGGCTTTGGCCTGGGGCTCTGCTGTGCTGTGCAGCACTGGGGTCCTGTCCCGTTCTTGCACAGGATGTTGCCTGTCCCTCAGCTCCCTTCCTCCCCCATAGCTCTTGGGAATGAAACTCCATTCCTTGTCCTGTTTTATCAAAATTACCTGGGTGGCAGCAGCAGGATTCCTGCCCTGTCCACCTTTGTGCCCACGGGATGCTTCCCCCAGAATATGGTGTAGTTACTTACCACTTCCATGTTGTTAGTGGAGTCATAGGATCTGGGTCACGTAACCCGCTCCATGGAGAGTCATTTGACAGGAGAACCAGTGCTGAACCCCAGGGCAGGGCTTTTTTCTGCCAGGCTCTTGAGAGAGAGCTCCTGACCCTGTGCTGATGTCTTCAGTGGCTGAGCTGCTCCAGGCAGGTCCTACTGCATTTTGCTACCTCTGAGGACAGTCCTCTGCTACATTTTCAGAGAAGCCCTTCAGTGAGGCACTTGTGGCTTTCCTGCAGGGACCCAGTGCTGTTTGAAGTCCAGACAAGCACTTGGGAGTAGTAAAAATAATCATTCCCATTTATCATGATTTTTTATGTCTCTGTGGTAGATATCACAGTGTACACACAAGTAATAATTCCTATTCACATCCCATCTTTGGATGGTGTCAGCCACCTGTAGCTGCCTTTGAAACCCTTGGGCACTCTGTGCTCTTGGTGTTGCAGCAAGTCTTTCTCATCTCCTGGGGTCTGCCACATGGAAATTCCCCTTCCAGAATTAACAGGGAAACTCACAGATAATTCACAGAAAGCCATGGAAAGCTCTGAATATCCAGATGTTGAAGAAGCGAGTGAGCTGAACCCCAAGCAACAGCCCAGGCTGCAGAGTGGTGCCTCTTTGAGAAGTGAGCTCTGCTTCTTGGCCACATTGCTCCTCTAATACCCATACACTGACTGGCACACGTGGAGTTACTAAAACTGGTCAAATCTGTAATGAAGCTTCGAGATGAGAAGCTACAGTGACTTGATAAGAAACAGTGTCCCACCTGACACAGATCACCAGGATATGCACGAAGATAAGGTCACGTTATATCTAATATTTTGGTTTTTTTAACCCAACATGAAGGTTGAATTTGTCTTAGGCAATGCTCATTAGAAAAATAATTATCCAGGAACGAATTGGCTCCATTAATATAACATATTTCCCCTAAAATATCCGAGTTCTTCATTATTGAAACTGTGGAAGGTGAAGAAACCTTTGTCATATTGTCCCAGCTGTAATATTCCAGCCCCTTCTTCCCCTCTTTTTCTACCCCTTGTTTTCCCATTCGGATGTGCTCCAGCACTTCCTGTATCACCACCTCCAGCGACTGATCCTGAATCCCTATGATTTGGGCTTGCCCTTCAGGGCACCACTGGGCACCGTCACGCTGTATTCCAGGTCTGGAGCAGTCTTGGAGAACGTGGCTATGGAAACCATGTCTTCCCCAACGTCAACCTGAGACCTGTGCCTGCAAATGAGCAGCTTCTTGAGGGCACGCTGGAAGTCCCTGTTGAGGAAGGCGTAGAGCAGGGGGTTGATGGTGGAGTTGCAGTACCCCAGCCAGGTGATGATCTTGAAGGTGCCGACCAGCACGGTGCTGGTGGAGTCGGTGCCTCTGGCCGCCAGCCAGACGTTCAGCACGAAGTAGGGCAGCCAGCACAGCACGAACACGGAGATGATGATGCTGATGGTCCTCGTGGCCTTGTTCTCCAGCTGCAGGTGGTTCTGCCGCTTGCTGTTGGGGTGGTAGTGGATCTCCAGCGTCTGGGACATGATGCGGGTGGCCTTGAGGCGGGAGGCTCGGTAGATGAAGAAATACATGCTGCACATGACCATGAAGGGAAGGAAGAACGCCAGGGCGGAAGCCACGATGGCAAAAACCCAGTTGGTGACAAAAATACATTCTCTGCCCGCATCAAAGTCCACCCCGGGGATCTCATTCCAGCCTTGCATGACGGGAAGGAAGGAAATGAGGGAGGAATATATCCAGACCATGCAGGTCATCACGATGCATCTGCAGAAGGAGAGAGATGTGGAAGGGAGAGAGGGTCTGAGTAATTTTGAGTTGAGAACATCCAGTACGATTCAATCCCCATGGTAACCTGTGTGGGATATCGCTGCTGAGCAGTCCAGCAGGGCTTGGAGAAGGGAAAAAGCTGGGGTGTAACAAGTCCAGACGTGAATATCTCTAACAATTGGGTAATTGGTCTGTAGTTGACAGAATTGGGGTCACTGTAAGGAGTGCTCAGAGCTGGCTGAGAAAATATGAGGAAAGGTTTTACAGAAGATGTTTGCTGGTATTTGAAACAGCAGCATGTAGATTTTTTTGGTTTCAGCTGTAGTGTCTGGCTGTTATCTCGCCCCTGGTGGGGGTGGAGCTGTTGGACACCAGATCACAGAATCTGTGCAAGGGGGGCCTCACAGCCCCCTCCTCACTTTGCCTGTGATCCAACAATCAGACACAGCAAGAGTGACAGTGGGAAAAACACCCAGAAGAGCCTGAACCCACCCTGTAAAGCTCCCCACTGCTGCGGTGTCCTGTCTGCCCACCCTCATGACTTTCCCCAGCCTGCAGTCCTCATTTCAGCCTTTCACATGAAACCCTCATGGGAGCTTAGAAACTCTCCCTGTTTTCCCTGAATATCACTTCAGAAAAGATGGTGAGTTTAAGAGAGGGAAGACTACTGCTACATGCATCCTTCTGAGTCTCCTTTCACCTAGCCCTTAGCAGTTCTTCAGAGTCCTCCCCCATCCCTGGAAGTTTTCAAGCTCAGATTGGGTGGGGCTTTGAGCAACACGGTCTAGGGGAAGGTGTCCCTGCTCACAGCAGGGGGATGGAGCAAGATGATCTTTAAGGTCCCTTCCAGCCCAAGCCTTTCTGTGATTGTGAAATGCCCATGAAATGACTGCACAGGGAAAAAGCTGTAGGTGCAACTCGGCCCCTATCGCTGATTTCTACCCCACTTTGCAACCCATCCTTAGCTCAAAAAATACACTCCCAGGAGTACCATCCAGCCCCCTCAGCTGCATCCTCCATGTCCTCTCATGCACCACATTAAGCATTTTCTGCAGTCTTAAATGCTGCAAAGTTCCTGTCACCACATCACCCTGCTTCTGGGCAGCACCTGTCAACAGCTCTTTCAGCCCCAGGTCAGTGTAGGCCATGGCCAAGTGACAACCTGGAGGGACCCAAAGTGAGGAGCAACTGCACTCACCTGCCACGGGACATCCTTCTGGAGTAGTGGTAGGGGGTGACCACGGAGCAGTACCTGTCCAGGCTGATGAAGCACAGCGTGACAATGGATGCGGTGCAGAACATGACGTCGAAGGAGATCCAGACTTTGCAGAACAGCTTCCCAAACAGCCACATCCCCGTCACCTCGTAAATGATGCTGCCAGAGAAAACGGGGAGGGGGGAATCAGAGCTGGAAGGGCTGAGTTTGTGCAGTCCCTGGAGGTGTTTAAGGCCAGGCTGGATGAGGCTCTGAGCAACCTGCTCTAGTGGAAGGTGTCCCTGTCCAGGGCAGGAACGAGGTGGTCTTTAAGGTGCCTTCCAACCCAAACCATTCTGTGACTATTTGTTTATGACTGCACTGAGGTAATGCTGTATTTTATCACACAGGTACTAAAGATGGGCACACAGCTCAGACAGCAGGGATTCATTCTCAAAGCACAACCCAAGAAAGGAGCACCCCACAGCCGGACCATGGCTGAAGAACAGCAAACCTGTGCTTCTTGCAGCCTAAATGCCTTGAGAGAGGTGCTTTGCCCCACAGATCTTGCCAAATTTACATCTACACAGCTTCGTTTATCATAGCATTTTCCCAGTGCCCCATGCAGCACAGACTTTTATGATTTCTCCCCAATTCCTGGGGCATGGGAGATCTCCAAGAAACTCACTTCACATCTGATGTTACGCTTCAAAACCAGAAAGGATTTCCACTCTTGGTTAAAAAAGAAACCAAAACAACAACATTCTAGGAGGAAGCCTATGCAGCTTGTACATTATGTAGCTCATAAATGCCTCAGCGAGGTAAACACACCAGCAAAAAGCAGACATGATACCAAAAATATTTCTAACAAAGTCAGGAGGGGCCTGTGAGAAGTGAGCAGCGAAGGAAGGGACATATGGCAGCTGTAGGAAGGCTGATGCATGTTTCTATAGCATTCAATGAGATGCCATTTGCTTCTCCTTTCTTTCACCAGCTTTCTGAGGCTCCCAGGGTGCTGCTGAAATCACCATTGTGAGTGAACTTGATGACTAACTCCCTAGTCCTGAAAAGCTTTAATTATCCTGTAACTTCCCAGCTTGCTGGTTACATACAGTGAGACCAGGGCTGCTGAGCTGCAGTGCTCAGGTGTCCAGCAAAGGAGAAAGATTCAACTTGATGTCAGAAAACAATGCCTGATCTACATCTCATTAGCACCAATTAATTAAAACGACTCGTGAAGGTTGTTACAGAGTGCAGCAACTGCAGTCAGTGGGTGCAGTGCTGCTGAAGGGTCCCAGTCCTTGGCAGCTCTTTGTTATGTGGGATTCTGTGGAAAAATCCAAGCAAACTACAGCAGAGCCTATCCTTCCACCGTGGTGGCCTCCACACAGGCAGCATGGAGGATCCCACAGCACGCACATGGAAAAGTTTCATGGCTCTTTTACGGATGGGAAATGAGGCATTAGAATTGAAGCATGAGTTCAATTCTGGACTTAGGTGCCGTTCTGCCTTTCCTCAGAGCCCTCCTTATCCCCAGAGATGCCGCAGAGCCTGTGGTGTGCCCAGGCCCCCCAGAAGGAGACGTGCTGCTGCCAGGACACCCCTGCACACAGATCCCAGCTCAGCAGGTGCCCAGCTCTCACCTGCACACCTCTGGTGGGGTGCACCTGACCTGCCGACATGGGTAGCGGATACCTGACCCCTCTTCTCTGAGGTAAAAGGTCTCTGCAGCTTGGCAATAATATCAATAAGAAGGAGTAGTAAAAGCCCAAAGAAACACACAATGAAGTCACCTCTGCCTTGCACTTTTGCTTGCAGAGGAAAAGAATAGCTGGAAATACTCAGCCTGGAAAGGACAGACTGGCTGGGGTACTCAGACAACGAGCTAAGCTCAGCTGAACTGCTCCTGCTAACCAGCCAAGCCAGGGACAGAACACAAGCCTTACTCTTGTGAAATCAAGACATCAGGTGACAAATTTGTTGTTCCTTTCTGTCACATTTTCCTGAGCCAGACTGCCTCTTAAGATCATTTCTTTTCCTTCCTTTTGGCAGGTAATAACCTGCCGGCTGAGGAGCAAACAGAAATCCAAAAGAGCAACAGAGATGTGAAGCCAAAACCGTGGGAAAGTAAGAAACAACAGCCACTGTGTTGGCAGGGCTGGACAACACTGATGGAGCCAACAGGGTCCGTCCCCCACCACGTGGCCCACCAGGAGCTGGTAGGTCTCCCCACCAGGCAACGCCAGGATATTCAGGAGGAGCACAAAGCACCAGCCATGCTCCGATCTTTGCTCCCCTTTGTAATTTTTGTTAAGTAAGACATCACTAAAAGTAGATTCAAAATAGACAAAAGGAAGAAATTTTTTACAGTGAGGTTGCCCAGAGAAGTTGTGGCTGCCCCATGCTGTGAAGTGTTAAAAGCCAGGTTGGATGGGGCTCCAAACAACCTGGTCCAGTTTCCTGTATCCCTGCTCACTGCAGGGGTTGGGCAAGATAACCCCTAAAGGTCCCTGCCAACCCAAACCAGTCTATGGTTCTATGATAATTTCAGAACCTGAATTTAAAATTCACCGAGATTAGAGTTTAAATTAGCAGTAATATTTTTTGTAAGAGTATCATTAACCACTTTTTTTTCACCTGATACCATGAACTTTTAACTCAGTTCATAATTTCTTGCTGGGACAATATTTTTCAGTGCCAAATTCAAAGGAACAGGCAGCCCCATGAGAACCGAAGCACAGAACATGAAAAGAGTTCAGCTTCCTTGTATTGCCCCAGGAACTCAAAATAGGGTGTAGCTCCCTGATTTACCCAAACCTAGGGCTGCTTTGCAGGACAAGTCAGCCAGGACCACAAGTCAGCTGCTTTCTGTGTTTGTTTCACTGTTTCAGCCAGGTGAAGCTCTCATAAATACAAACCTCATGCAGGGACACCTGCCCTCTCAAGTGCCTCTTCCACCATGAAATATGGGGGAAGCGTAAATTACTCTGCTTAAACTGAATAAATTCCTTACATTCCGTACTCAGGGCTAGTCCTGGAAGAGGGGGCTCAATGACTAGAACCCCTCATGCAAAGCTGGAAATCAAATTCAGATCAGTAGCCAGGGTCCCTACGTGGCCAGCAGGAAAAATACCCTTGGGAATTGTGTCTCCGTGCATTATAAGGGGATCCATAGCACGGAGCAGAGACAGGGAAGCACACACAGCCACCGGCCCATGGCTCCGCCTTTGGGAGAGCCCAGCCCTGAGCCCAGCAGGCGAATCGCAGCCCTGCTCCAGGAAGGGATGCAGAGCCGGGAAAAAGGACATTTGTCCTTCTCTGCCCCCACCCCACGGACGCTCCTCACCTGAAGGGCATCACCAGACAGGCCACGAGGAAGTCTGCCATGGCCAGGGACATGATGAACATGTAGGTGACAGTGCGCAGCCTCCGCTCCACCACCGGGCAGAGGAACACGATGGTGTTTCCCAGGAGCGTGACCACGTCGATGAGGGTGAGGATGAGCCCGATGAGCACCTCCTGGAGCCCGACCCCTCCCCTCGCAAAGGAGGAGGCGGCGGCGGAGAAATTAGAGAGCCAAGTTTCGTTCCTGTCCGTCAGCATCTCCCCACTCTTAAAATCGGAATGAGACAGAAGGGGAGAACCAGAATTACTTTAATGCACGACTTGTAGGTGTGTGAAAGGGAGGACAGAGATAATGTTTATGTTTCATTTGCTCCAGGAAAAATCCACACGCCCTGCTGTGCCCGTGCCATCACTGTCCCGTGGTTAGCAGCCCATTAGAAGTGCCTGAAATCCTGAGGGTGAGGATAAATGTGCAGCATTGACTGAAGTCCTTCACAGCAATTAAAAGCCCTCCTGTGAATGAAAATGCATCATCAGATGAAGCATGATACCAGGAAAAAAAAAAAAAAGAAAAATAGAAATGTACTGAGAGCAGAGAGAGGACAAGAAAACAGCTTAAATCAAAAATTAAAGCAGCTGGGCTAAATCCCACTGAACAGCATGCCAAGTCCACAAAATGTGGGGGCTGGAACTAGATGATCTTTAAGGTCCCTTCCAACCTAAACCATTCTGTGGTTCCATATTCTCATTATCATCTTTGCCACCCCCAGAGCAGCTGAGGCTGCTTGCCCAGGCTGGCTGTTTCCATAACCCCACTGCTCAGTCCGTGCTCTGCCCTGGGCTGTCCTGCTGCTTTTTCAAGCTCTGAAGTTGAGAGGTTTTTTACTACCACGGTGGGCAGCTCCATTCTCCGGTCTGAATGGCCAAGCAGGGCTGCCAGGAGCTACACAGGGAGCAGAATCGTGGAGTCATGGAATCACAGAATGGTTTGGGTTGGAAGGGACCTTAAAGATCATCAGATTGAGGTGTCTCAGGTGCAGCCATGACCCCAGACCCATGTTCCCTCTGTGCCCAGATGGGAGATGATGCTCCCAACTCCATAATGGGGGACTTTTCAGCTGAGGAAATCCATGTGCTTATGTCCACAGCTCAGCTCCCAGACTTTGGCCAAGCAGTGTCACTGGTACCTGGGAAGGTGGGAACGATGCCCTGCAAAAACTCCAGCAGTTCAAAGCTCACTGGTGTAGCTGAGGGAACACAAAGACAAAACTTGCGGGGAAAAGAGAATTACAGAAATATTTCCAGATGTCAAATAGTTGTATTTAAATATCATCACTCCTGTGACCGGGATCTGCTTCCGCAGTACCCTCAGGTCAATCCCCCATCTCCAGGGCATCCCACTGAGCACAGCGGGAGGATGGGCCTGGATAACATCCCCACAGCCCAACGTGCCTCATCTCACAGGGGCCAAACTTTGCCTTAGGAGGAGTGTAAGAACAAGGCAGCAAAATGTTCCCAACATCTCTTTGTCCTCCTTGCAGCCCATGATCCAGAATTACATCTAAAGATGGTTTCAATGACTTCTGGATCATGAAGCTGTCCTGCTCCCCCTCTGGCCCAGCAAACTTTTAGCATCCATGACCTCCTATAGCATCAACTTCCTCAGCTCTGCACTTCATTTTGCTTGTTCTGAGCCTGTCACCAGCCAGCTGCATTCGGTGCCCTCTGGTCCTTGTGCTGGAAGAGACATCACACAACCCATCCCCATCCACTCCCTCCGTGCCACTGGTGGGCTCTTTAACCTCTGTCACACCCCCCCAGCCCCCTCCTCATCTGCCAACTTGCTCATTCCTCATAGGGAAGGAATGGAGGATTCCTGGCCATCCCTTCTGCTCTTCTGAGCCTCTGAGAAGGACCAAAACTCCAAACAATTTCCAAGAGGTAAATGCTCTGTGGATTTACCTAAGGGCATGATCTCTGTTTCATCCTGCTCTCCTTTCAAAGCCATCCCTGACAAGGTTTGCTGATTTGAGTGGCACTGAGCACTGAGCTGGCCTTTCCACTGGGCTGTGGCCATCCAAAGGCCTTGTTCCTGGGCAGCAGCAAGAGCTCAGAGCCTGCTGCTTTAGATGAGAAAATAGGATGAAATTAGGAAATTAAGTTCTCTCCATCTTCTCCAAAGTCCATTACTTCACAGCTGAATTCTTTCTTCCATTTTAATGTTCAGTGAGCCTCACAAAACCTTTTTTTCACTTCATTAAGTCAGACGTTATCCTTCATGCCCTGATTAAACTTTCTTTAGCCTGCAAAAAGCACCACTTCATGATTCACGATTTTTCCAGTTGGAGATTTACAGAATCCCACATATCCCAGCCCCTATCCCTGTAAAGAGCATCACTGACCTCTCTGTAACTCACCATCCACTTCCTCTTCCTGCATTTCACCTTTCAGACAAGTATTTATTCACACAAGGAACTTCCTTCTTAACTCAGGACTATTACATTTCCTTAAAAGCCCCCACCAGGAGGGACTGTACTGAAAACCTCTCAGAATTCCAAGCAGCCTACACCACCTAGGTGCTTCTTTTCCGCCTGCTGACTTCTTCCAGGCATTCCTATACAATGGTGAGGCTGGGCTGCATTTTCCAAAAGCACCAGTGACCTTGTCCTTGGATGTAATCATGTATTCATGCACCTACTCATCCTTCAAAATCCTCTGCTCTGTCCCCTGCCTTCTGTGTATTTGCTGGATTTAGTGGTTTCCTTTCTTTCAAGTTAAAAAATAAAAATGAAAAACAAAATCAAGAAGTAGCTCAAGCTGTCCAGGAAAAAAAACAAAGAAGGAAAGCTCTTCCTCCCTGGAGCTGGGAGTCACTGACTGAGATCTGAAGCTCTCCTGCTCCTTCAGCACTGAGAACAAGCAGGTTTTTGGGCATCATCTCAGGCAGCCCCCTGAGCCAGCACTGCTAGAAGTCTGCAGGGTGTCTTAAGTACCTCAGTCCTAATGAAAATATTCCTTGGACAACATTCCACATCCTGGTAACATCCCATAAAAATAAAATAAAGAATCCAGTCTCCAGCTCTCCCATACTTGACAGGAAAGAGGATAATCTGTGCCATTCTTTCTAACAGCTCCACTGAGGATGTCATCAGACTGGATGAGCTCCTGTGGAACAGTTGGATTTCAATGCAGCCACATTTCCTGGCAGAAAAAATTGTTCAGCCCATTCTCGTCCCTGCATGTTCCACACAGACAGCTCAGGGACAGCTGGCTGGGAAAGCCACATGGACACAGCACGTGGCCACACGGGAGCCAGGCTCAGAACCCACCTCTGCAAGGGCCATTCCGTGCTCCACAGCCATCTCCCAGCTCGTCTCCCACATCTGCTGGTGTCCCCACACCTCTGGTACCTCTACAAGATCTGAAAACTGCTCTCTGATCCCCACCTCGAGTTGACACCTAACCAGTTTTAACACTTGACCCCCACCTAGTGAGCCCCAGGTTCTCCCGGGAGAGCAGCATTGGGAAAGTCTCCTAAGACATGAACAGCAAAAAAACAGGTTTGATGAAAAATCGATGGTTAAAAAAAAAAAAACCAATGTAGAATTTTAAAGTTTAAAACATCAGGTCTTAAGGCTTTAAAAAGAGCTCTGTCAGATTTTTGTTCATGGGTAGATGAGAATGATAGAGGAAAATTCTGAATTAATTATTTGGTTTTTTTAGATGTAACACTAAGACAAGAAGGTTTTGAAGTCACACCTTCCTGCAAACAACGACGGTTCCCACGCCGTCATTAAGTTTGTATCAGTGTTAGATACAACCTCTAATTAAAGCAGATTACACTTACACTGCTCTGTGAACACACACCGCTCTCAAACTTTGAGCAGAATTAGGACGTGGTTATCAGAATTCCTCTTTGCAAGCTCTCTGTGCTCCTCAAGTACCATCTCAGCCACCAGCCTGGGTTAAAAGATCTCAAGTGAAAAACTCACAGCAGGCTCCTTAATGCTGGGTACATCCAGGAGTATGGCAGAGCACAAAAACAGCAGACACATGTGCCCACAGTCAAAACACCAGAGAAACACTCTTTTGTCATTTTTTTTTTAAATCAACACAAAGGCTGAGGGACTGGAAATAAGGCTGTTTTTATTTGAAATCCATTACTCCAACAACAAAAACAAGGGATGATGGATATTTGAAACTTCAGGTTTGAACCTTGAACTCCAATTCAGGGTGCAGACAGCAGGATCCTGCTGCTCCTGATCCCTTTTAAGGATCCCCAGGCAGAGTCCCTGGTAGCTCATCCACAGTCCCTGTCACAGCCAAGCAGCCTGGGGTGGATGTCTGGATCCCTTTATGCCTCTGACTGAGAAGCCAATCCTTATCCCAAGTGTCCTAAATTAACTTAACTAAGAAGTGCTGCTCTCAAACCACCTGGAGAATTGTTAACACAGGAAAGCAGGGGATGATACCATCTTAACTCCTCTGTGGAAATTACTGGGACAAAGCAGGATATGCCATCCTTCCCAGGGCTGCACTGCCTCAGCTTAAAATACTGGAGCTTTTAAACTCTCCCATGAGCTGCAGCAGCCCACGTGGTTACGCTGCTGAGATAGCTCAGAGTCTCTACAACATCAGTCTCTCAGTCTTTCCTGTAAAATCAAAGGGATAAATGCCCAGTTGTACCATGATGTGGGATCTTCCCAAGTTTCCTGGGGATCTCAGATGCCTTAAGGTTTGCATCGTTCTTATTTGGACATTATAGTTTTACTTCCCTTCAAAATACTGATGGGTTGGATTCTGCTTTGAGGCTGAGAAAAGCAGCTCCACTGTTTCCCCTTTAACATCCAGAAAGTTTGACCTAATTTATTCATCAGACAAATCCCAACCTAAAGGTTAATTTCATCAGTAAAAGGCATATTTTGATGGCGAGGGAGGAAAAAAAAGCTGTGCAATCTCAAGGCTGACTGCACTTGAAAATCTTAGAGGAATGATGAAAACTGGAAATATATTGCTGGGAATACATTTGCTGCCAGGCTCTGCTCCTCTGCTGAATCAGGCACAAACCAGCACACGGCAGCAGGGAACAACACCTGCCCCAGGACCTCACACACCTTTCCCTCCTCCTCCCCACGAGAAAACTGCACCAGCTCGGTAATTGTTGAGCAGTGCAAGCAATTTGTTGAACTGTGCAAGGCTGTGAATGGTGATAAAGGAGGGGGAGAATCCCTGGGGATGCTCCCACCAGTACAACACGCACTCAAGGAGGCCATGCAGCCAGTGAACCTCTGCACTGACTTTCCTTCCCTCTCTCCCTTCCTCTGTCCAACTTCCCCATTGGAAGGGCAGCATTTCTCAGGGCACGGCTTCTTTCCACCCCCAAATCAGCACAGAACGACTCCTACAGCCTCTGCGACAGCCCCGGGGCTGGAAACACAGCAAAACACAATATCCTTACCTTCGAGACGGGCGGCTGAAGCAGCTCGGCAGCGTCCCTGAGCCCGGAGCGCGGTGCTTTCCCAGCTGCGGGGTACCAGGGGCTCGGGCCGGCTCGCAGGGATCCCGGACCCCTCCCCACGGAGCTGCTCCCAGCCTGGCTGCGTGGAGCTGATGGTTCCTGCCCCGAAGCGGGACACGGAATCCTCATCCACAGCCGGCACAGCGCTTTGGGATCACCTCCCGGCGGACGTGAACGCTCCTCCGCAGCCAGAGCGCGTCTCTGGCAGCCACTGCCTGCTCCGGGGAGAGGGGAGAGACCGGAGAGACATCACAGCAGTAAAACTCAAGGCGAAGTTAAACCCGCGCTGCAAACACTGGGGTGCTCATTTGCGTTAGGATCTGGGGTGCCAAAACCCGAACCCTGGGGATGCAAAACCCTCACCCTCTGGGGAGCAAAACTCCCAACGCCTGGAGTGCAAAACCCCCAAACCCTGGGATGCAAAAAACCCCAACCCCCGGGGTGCAAAAGCACCAAACCCTTGAGTACGAAGACACTACCCCTGGGGTGCGAATCCACAGCCCCGGGGTGCCAAATCCACCCTTCCTAGGGTCAAACCCGCCAAACCTCTGGGGACAAAAGCGGCAACCCCCAGGGCAGCAAAACCCCCACCCCCGGTAGGGCAAAAGGCCGAGGATGCAGTGAAGCACATCTGCCCCTGCATCAGCCCCGGGGAGGGGCTGGGGCTCCTGCCTGCGGAGGGGATCTGTCTTGGAGGCGGGGAAGAGCGGGGGGAGCCCTTCCCGGGGGGCAGCAGGTGTTTGAAGGGGGTGTCCTTCGGGCAGAGGGTGCAGGACGTGCCTCGGGGCAGCCTGCGGTAGGGGGGGGTCCCAGCCGGAGCGGGGAGCAGCAGCAGCGGCAGCCGTGCCCGCGGGGAACCCTGCCCGGGGAAGGGGTGTCAGGGTCTGCCCGGGGATGGGGATGGGGATTCCGCTGGTGGCACTTACCGAGGCAGGCGGGGGAGCCGCCCCGCTCGCTCCTCCGCCCCGCTCCTCCCGCTCCTCCGCCCCCCTCCAGCCGGGGAACCTTCCTTCCCTCCGGGAAACGCTGCTCTTTTTTCCCTGCTTTCAAACCAGCCCTTCCCACTCCCCCTCGGCAGCTACAGGGACACGGCGACCTGATGCGCGAAAATAATAAAGAACAAGAGGCGTTCCGTGGGTTTGTCTCCCCTGTTGCTAAACACGGTGTTTTGTTCATAAACTGAACAGAAGCGCCGGAAAATCCCTGGCTGGGAGAGCAACCTGTGGCACGAGGTTGATGAGATGTCACCTGCCCAGCCCCTCTGTGCCTTGTCCCCGAGGGTGGGATGGTGGGTGTTGGATTTTGGACACTGGGCAGGGGGCCCTTTAGGCGTGTCCCTGGCTACATTGGCTGCCCGTAGCTCCTGTCCTAAAACAACCCCCAAATCACACCCGAGTGCATCAGCTCTTCACACTGGATTGCTGCCATTGGCACGTCGGTCTCCCTTCCCACTTGTTTTCCAAAGACTGATGCAGAAGTTTTGAACGGTGGCTTCACCCACCACCAAAAATGACCCTGGAGAATTTTCTCAGTGAGTCCACGGAGGAAATCTCTGGATCAGGGTTGGTGGGAAGTAAAGAACCCAAATTTACTGCTCTCTCCCTGGAATAGCCCAGCTCATTGGCCCCCGGGTTTTTCTTCGACACTAACGACCAAACTGTGATGGAAGAGCATGTTTTTACCATTTTGTGTCATATTTATTGCTTCAGAAATAGCAGATTGCCCTTTGAACATAATAAAATCTACTTTATATTATGGATTTTCCACTCCAGGAATGGAAGGAAGGAAAGGAAGGAAAAGAAAAAAGAGAGAAAGAAAGAAAAAGAGAGAGAGAGAGAAAGAAAGAGAATTATGTCGCACCCAAACACAACCTCATCCCTGTATTTTCCTTTAATAAGAACGAAGTATTTTCTATAAAGCAGGAGAAATAAGTAATGTGTGGATCAGAGTATTCTGTGAATTCAGATTGGTTCCATTACTTTAGTCAACATAAACTTCTGCGTGTTTCTGAAAAAATCAGCTTTGACAACTTCAGTGTAAAATACTTTGAATTACTGAGTTTAAAGTTATCTTCTAATTTATTTATAAAATTTAATTAATTTAATTAATACATTAAATTTATTTAATTAAAAAATTATAAAACTTGAAATTTGAGCAGAATATTTTATTTCTGATCAAAAAGAACAATTTTCAAACCTGAAGAAAATGTTCACCAGCCTCTTTGCAAGCTGAGCTCTTGAAGCCGCTTTCTGATCTCCTTCGTCACTCCATTAATGCCACAGAGCCAACCAGGAGCATTTGACCAGGGAAGATAAACAAAGGGATAGAAATTTTATTTAAAAGCTTGTTCCAAGCTCTTTTATTTCTCCATTTGCTGACAAACAAACATCAACAAACAGAATTAAATTATATATATCATATACACATATTACATTAATTATATTTTTTAACATATTCATATATTAAAAGCATAATAAATATATAAAATTGCAGAAACAAGAAAAACATTGTAATTTTAAACAATGTCTAGTTTATGGCGTTTGGTGGGGTTTTTTTAACAAAACCTTCCAAAACATACTTTTTCATGGACTCATAGAATCACAGAATGGATTGGGTTGGAAGGCACTTTTCAAGGTCACGTAGTTCCAATTCCCTTGCCATGGGCAGGGGCCCCCAAGTCCTTCTTGTCAGGGCTGCTCTCGGTCTGTTCATCCTCCAGCCTGGGCTGGTAATGGGTTTTCACCCACTCAGGTTCAGCACCAGCACCTGGCCTTGCCAAACCCCCCTTCTCCTCCTCCTCCTCTATTTCCCTTGAATTCATAGTGCAAAAACAGTAAAAAAAAACCCCAAAGGAAGCTGCCTCTTTCCTTAATTAGCGTTAATTGCCCCTTCCTGGGGGGTGGGAGGGGCCTGTGCCGCTGTCTGTGGTACCAGAGGGTGGCACAGCTGGGTCCTGGCTTTCCTTTTGCTGGACCCTTCTTTGTCCTCCTGGATTCCAGGCAGGCTGTCAGACTCCAGTAATTGAGTTTTTATGGAGCAGAGAATAATAGCAAAGGCCTGCAGCTCTTCCAAAGCACCAGTCTCAAAAGAAATGGCAAAGGAGAGAGATAACAGCAAGAAGAAGTGGTCTGGACAGAGTGCTGCAAATGCTGTGTCAGCCACTCATATTAATGTCATCTGTGATCAATTCACCTGTCAGCACGTCACAAACCATCCAAAAAACCATGACACAATTTAACATTTACTGGAAATTCAAGGGTATTGCCAAGCAGGAATTCCTGGGATGTTGTCTCATGGGTTGCTGGGGTTCTGGTTTTACATTATCCTTTCAGTGCTAACTGGAAAGGGAGGAATGAGGGAAAACAGAGTTTATTGATCTTTCTGATATTACAACAAGGAGGCTAATAGTAAATATACATTTCAGAGCCTTTTGCATAGCAGCTTGATCTTAAAAAAAAATTGAGAAGTAGTAGAGCTGTTTATGCAGACACCGAGGTACAGCTCCTTGAACTGGCAAATAAGATGGTGCAGGAGCTGGAATGCTCAGGAGTGGTTTGAGGCCTCATTTACTCTTGGTAGCCACATGGAAAGCATTGTTAAATCCCTTGGGAAGGAGGGAGGGAGCTCAGACCAATGTGTTGTGCTGTCAAGCAGAAGGATACAAGGAAACTTGGTGGGTTTAGACCTCATGGCTCAGCAGCGGAGATGCTGCCGAGGCAAATGATAACCCCACCATTCACGGAGATTTGTGAAATGCACAGAGAATAACGGGTAAAAAAGGCCTGTAAATCACATGGCATGGGGCAAAGAGGCCTGTAGGAGTGGCAGGTTTGTTTTGGAGTTTGCCTCTTGAGGGGGGGGAGCCTGTCCTGATAGCACTGCCTCTCCTCCAGCCCCTTCTTAAGGCAGCAGCATGAGAAGTAGAAGGAAGAAAGGAGCATTTGCTTTCCTGTCTGTCTTGATTTACCCAGGTGTGAAACTGTACAAACAGCTGTCTGGGCTGTTAAAGAGCTCTTTACTAACCCTGCTGATTGACAGGGTTTCTGAGCAGAAGCCTCTGGAGGTGCTTGCTAAGCACTTTTGTGGCAGCCCCAGGGCCCAGAGGCAGCTGCCTGCGAGCTGTGCTCCGTGCCAGGCTGCCCTGGCACGCTGCACTTGGTCCCTGTGGAAGTGCTTTAGTCATCAGCCCAGGCAGTGAAGTTCCTGTGACACACGATCCCTGCTGGGCTCCCTCATTGTGCTTTTTCAATATCTCGTGCTGGAACGTCTGAGGCATTTCTTGTGTTTGATTAATTCTACCTGACGATTTCTCTCTCAGTTTTCCTTCATCAGGCCCCATATACTGATATTTTCTTTTTCAAGTGGGATTTGTAATCTTTCTACTTTGACATAATCACTCCTAAAATGAGGGCTGCTCCTGTTGCCTGTGGCAGGCACTCAGCTCAGCTGTCCTGTGCAACTTCCACTCGTCCCTCAGACCCCAAAATTGGTCTCTCTTCTTTCCAATGGATATGTAGGGGGTACACACTCATGATTTTTTTCTGTCTTAATTGTATGCCATTTATATTCTGGAAATAAATAGTACAGGTGTTCCCACTACCTCCCAGCAATGTTTCTGTTGTTGCACTTTTAACCCTGCAAATACCTCCATGTCTCTGGGTGTGCCTCAGCCAAACTGCAGCCTGTGTCACTGTTGATAAACCAGGATCCTCCCCATATTCAGGGGAACTACAAAGACCCAAAACATTCTTGGTGAAATCCATGGGAATTACTGGAGCCTGAGATAGTTTATTAGATATTTATTATCATATCACCCATTAATTCAAAGCAGTGAGGTGGATATACAAGTATGGAATTACAGAAAAAATAAACTAAAAACAATCCTGAAAATTTAAACTGGCTCATAAGAGCTGCTGTTTGTCAATATCAGGAATTTTGTATGGATATGCTCAAAGGTTCTGGTCTTAATGCAATTTTGGGTCATTGGATCAATCCCACTTGGAGAGGAAGAAGAGCAATCACATTTTAAATCTTCAAAACCCAAACTCCTAAAATGCTGTAGGCATCTCCCATCCAAGTGTGGATTCAGCCCAGTCTTTCCTGGTGTTCAGGATGCAGATGTGATCTCTGGCAGAGCAGGACTGGCCAGATGTGGCAGAGATCAGGGCCATGCAGAGGGCTGCTCTGCAGGGCACTGCTGAGGGACAGTCTGTGACTCCTCTGAAGCTGCTTGACGATGAAAATGAGTTTCAAAATCTTCTTTCTGTCATTTTCCATGAGTTTCCCATTGGTACAAACCAGCCATGTGTGTTTGCCAGAGGGACCTCTGGTCACTGTCCCCAGAACTCTGCTGATGATCCCTCAGCTGCAGGGCTGTAGGTACTGAACTGAGTTAATTAGCATGTGAAGTTTTGTGTC
Source organism: Oriolus oriolus (assembly GCA_013400235.1). Lineage (NCBI taxonomy): Eukaryota > Metazoa > Chordata > Aves > Passeriformes > Corvidae > Oriolus > Oriolus oriolus. The sequence goes on from VXBT01005528.1 coordinate 382,811, forward strand.
CAAATTCTGCTCTGTTATGGATTTTCCCTTAAGCTAGAGAAGAGTTTGAGGCTCATAAAGCTGTAAAAGCACTTTCAGACAAAGAAATGGCCCAGCTCTGCCTTGTGACTTGCAGCGGCGACAGCTCCTGAGTGCTCCTGAATGCTCCTGAATGCTCGAGTTGTTCATTGTTGGCTTCTCTTCAGCCACACTCTGGTGTCACTCCACACAGAAGTGAGCAATTCCAGCTGAACCTTCATCACTGCTTAGGGAGACCTGGGGCATTTCATCCCATGGAGGGATAATGGATCTGATGCTGCCAGATCACCATCCTCTCGCTCCGGCTGATAATCCAACAGAGAGAAATCCTGCGACCCAGGGAGAGGCATCCAAGGCTGGCAGGGAACTGTGCCTGAGTCTACTTGAAAGCGATAATGATTTTTACAGTAGGACCAGCTGGCAGGCATCAGGAGACTCTCTGGGAACTTTGGATAGCTTGCACTGAAGTGTGCACACATCTGCTGCGTGTTCTCATGGAACTGCTTGCTCACGTCTCTGAAGTGGCTTGTTTATCTCCCCGTAGCTGCTGGGCAGATGACTTTTATTTGTGTGGGAGATCTCCCCAGAAATTTGATGGCACTTCTAAGCAAAATGTTTTTCCCTGCGCAGGGCATGTCCCAGTTATCAGATGGTCAGGGTTTCACCCTGGGCACGCTCCTTGCCCGTGTTTACACCACGGCGCTTTCACCTGAGGATGGCCGTGTTGTGCAAACAGAAGCCCTTTGTCCAGAAGAAACCTTGGTATTTTACCCTTAAACTGAAACCCAGTGAGTAACAGTCCCCAAAGTGCTCTCTAATTACGGGCTCCTCCGTTCCTGAGCATCCAGATTGGGCTGGGTTTGCAGCAGGGCTCTGCAACTCAGCTTGGTGTGTGCTTTGCGTTCTCAAAGACTGTCGGAAAATTCAGACCCAAGAGGTATGAAGACGCTCAAACTGAGTCACCAGAAATGAGTGGACATTTTTTAATCCTTCACTGCCTGCCAAGAGCTGCACAATGACTCAATGTCATGTTCTGAAGCAAAACCCTGGTTCTGTGTGTTATCTATCAGACTGCGTCAGATGTGAGGGATGGAGAAAATTACAAATCTAGTCAGAAATCCCACTGAGTAGACACCAGAGATCTGCTGCAGAGACCGCCAGGGGGAATGGCAAAGGCTTTTGTTGATCTTGGAAGAAAAGACACCAGTGATACACAAAACAGTGTCCTGAGAGGGAGGAGAGCACTAAACACCCACAGACAAAACCATTGGAGGAAAAAAAATTCAGGATATCCTGCACACTGTATCAGGACACAGAATCTATTTGAATAGCTGCCATATTTTAATTGCTTCCAACAACGCTGTTTCTTGGCTCTGTTGTGTATTTCTAGCAACACTGAAATTATTGTATAACTCTGAGAAAAAAAAAAAGAAACTTATCATTGAAACCACTTGTCAGGCTGAAAAAAGTTGCCAAAGAAAATTTTCTTTTCCCTTTTTATTGTTCTCCTGACAAGCTGGACAGGGGCTGTTTTCTCTTGTGATGCAAAATCTAATTATATATATACATAAAAAAATAGACAGCACTAACCATTTGTCTCGCATGACTCACCACTGTCTTTCCAAATGTCATAAATGCTGGCAAGCAAACTACAATCACAGAACACATTAGTGTCTCACAAGGCTGCTTGGCTCGATTACAGGCTGGCAAGGATTAGGCTGAGTAACTGAGAGAAGATGGAAGGAAGATTTCACTGGACATCTGGGATTATTGTGTGCTGGAAGCATTGCAGGAGACAAACCACTAAAAGACCATCCAGTGCCTCCAGTGGCAATCCCCACTGCAGGGTGATACCATTTGTACAGCCCAGAAAAGATGAAGAAGCAGAGCACTTATTTTAAATAAAGGGCTGTGAAACCCTTTATTCTTTTATCACTTGGGCCTCCTGTTTTAAAGAAAACAAGGGGATCCCTCTCTGGAATACACCTTCATGGCCACCTCCTGTGCAGGAGCAAGGCTGGTGCCTGAAAGCCCTGCCCTGGACCAGGTGGTGGGAGGAGGGTTTCTGCTGCACCACGGCGAGACTCCGGACACCCTCACCGAGGTGCACAGTAAATGCATTTCACTTCCTCACAAACCTCACTGGAAGACCAAGGTCCTTCAGGGTTCTACAGCACCTCTTCCTCTCTGCCCTGAGGCTACACCAGGTCTCGAGACCCCACCTGCTGTGCTGTGTCCAGCTCTGGCACCTCCAGCAGGACATGGACCTGTTGGAGCAAGTCCAGAGGAGGCCACAAAGATGCTCAGAGGGCTGGAGCCCCTCTGCTATGGAGTCAGGCTGGGAAAGCTGGGCGTGTTCAGCCTGGAGAGGAGAAGGCTCCAGGAAGACCTTAGAACCTCTTCCAGTGCCTAAAGGGCCACAAGAGAGCTGGAGAGGGAGTTTTGGCAAGGCATGGAGTGACAGGGCAAGGGGAAATGGCTCAAAACCAACAGAGGGCAGGGTTAGATTGGATATCAGGAAGAAATTCTTTATTGTGAGGGCAGTGAGGCCCTGACACAGGTTTACTGGAGAAGCTGTGGCTGCCCCAACCCTGGAAGTGTTCAAGGCCAGGTTGGATGGGGCTCTGAGCAGCCTGGTTTAGTGGAAGGTGTCCCTGCCCATGGCAGGGGGTTGACACTGGCTGATCTTTAAGGTCCCTTGTGCAACCCAAACCATTTTATGATTCTATGATTCTAAACACGTCAGGGCAGACCAGAGCCACAGAGGAGTGCCCTGGGCTGAGTAGAAGATGGAATCATAAGAGTAAGTCTCAGTCTCAGAACATCAGACATGATAGATCTGCTATAGATAGGCTTTAATAAGTAGGTAAGTTTTTAAAAAATCAAAGTTACTTCTGAAACCCTGGAGAACTCTGACGAAACTCATCCTTTCACAGTGGGATGGGCAGGGGAGTTCTGAAATACAGGGTTTCTGAAATGCTCTTCCTGAACTTTCACGGCACTGATGCCAGGACCTGTCCCAACACGAGCCAGTCTCAATTCGATTTTCCAGTCCCGTTTGAAAATGCATCCCCTCACGTTTAATCCCTGAAGCACAGCACTCAGTCCCATTCACATGCACAGCATTTCCTGGCGTGGCTGGGCCAGGGACGGCTCCTGAGCTGTGAAATGTTTGAAATATGTGAAATGTGCAAAGTGTGTGAAATGAACTGTGTGCATTCCCGACTCTTTCGACGTGCCTGGAGCACAGATTTTATCTTGCTGGGTGACAAAAGGGCAGTGGTGCCCGATTTTTGGAGAAGTTTCACAGTAGAAAATGACCAATCAGGAAGAAATACTCGTGTGGACAGGGAGATTTTGGACAGGAAAAGAGCTAGGCTCCGACTGTTTAAATCCGAGACCATCCTGTGTTGCGTTGGCAAAGTCTGTGCTCTTCTCCACAAAAAGCTGTGTTGTGTTTTTGTCATTTGACAAATATATCTGTGGTTTATTTTTAGCTTTAATTAGATATGTCCTTTCAAATCTTATCACTGCCCACCCAGAGCAAGTGGAGTGGCATAAATACAAACACAACGTAGACTGCCTTATGCTGAAGAGCACAGTTACAGCAAATTAATAATCTTTTCTTTTTTCCCAGGCATCTCATCTTGAATCCAGGAGAGACTTGTTTACTGATGTGATTCATTAGTTGAAGAATAAAATGTTGTCTGGCAAGGTTAATACTTCACGTTTTAATATGGATTTTCACTTCAGGATCTAAAAATTATTTACAAGCCTTAAAGCTTGAACTAAACACAATTTTTTTGCAGCAAATTGTGGCTGCCCCATCCTTGGCAGTGCTCAAGGCCAGGTTGGATGGGGCTTTGTGCAACCTGCTCTAGCGGAAGATGTTTTATTTTCTTAAGAACATGATTTCCCCTCTCCATCCCCCCCATTGCTTTTCCTATCAAAAATTTTACATATAAAATCATAATTACAGTTACAAAGCACTTTAGAGCTGTATAACAAAACATCCCTTGCCACTATACTTTTACTAAGTTGAGCAATATTTGCATGTAAAAAACATCCCATCACTTGTCTTTTTAAGCTTGACTAAGGCTGCAGAATACCTCACAGCTCGACGGGTGGAAAGCTGATCAGAGCAGCCAAAGCCTTGCTGCTCCGCCGGGAATGGTGGGATAATTGCCCGCGGTTGTGCTGAGAGCACACGCCTGATCTGAATGTCTATGGAAGTGTTTGTAGAAACGAGGATGTGTTCGAAGCAGCAGGAGGAGGGACATGCTGCTCCTCTTCGACGGGAAATCACTCTCTGGAAATGATGCTTTGCTCCGAAGATAAGCAAGCCCCAGGGAGATTAAAGAAGCATGTGCTGGAAATTAGGTGTTATTCTCCAAGGATTTTTTCTTTTTGCATGATGTGTGAATATTACCTGGTCATTAAATCTGGATGGCAAGAGAAGGGATGGAATATAAATGCAAGGCTGGGAAGGGAGATGAAAAACTGGAACTGTCTGGGGGGCAGCAAGCATCACTGCACGTGTTGGTAGGTTGCTAAGGACACGTGTTTGTGCTGGCAGCTCTGCTGGGGATGCCCAGCTGTGCCCAGCTGTGCCCTCTGCCACCCCACCGTTGCATCTGCTGGGTCTCAGAAGGAGCAGGAGAGAGGGAAACTCATTTGGTAGGTTATGATATAGAAGAGGCTGAATAGAGGGAAATCTTGTCTGCTAAGATGATGAACTACTTTGAGCTGGATTACACAGCTCTCCAGGGGCAGGGCAAAAATCCATCTCATCAAAACCTTATCTTTCCCAGGAACAGATATAAAGAAAGTGGGGAAGGGAATGAAAATCCTCGTCATTGTTGAGGACAACAGAAACCGGGGTGAGGGGTAAGAGTGTGTGCACACTGCCCTGCCAGACAGCCGTGCCCACCCAGCAGATCTCTGTATCATCTCATTGCTTTCTCATATTTGCTTTTTTGCCCCTTTTCCCCTGATCTCCCAGCTCAGTAATCCTTTCCCAGGAATTCACATAAAACAGTGCACGAGGTGCTGTCCCTAGGCAATGGTTTAGGAACAAAATCCAAAAATGTATTTCTGTTGACAGCTGTGTCAGACTGATTCCTAAGGACCCCCAAAACCCTTCTCTCCCAGTAATAATCTGTCTGCTTTCTACTGCCTACTCTGTAATACTAGAACTCATTTTTGGTTGCTCTGTTTTTCGTGTCTGGCTTCAAACAAGCCTGGCTATATTTGTTTATTTGACACTGATTTGTGCTAGATAAATATGACCTATGCCAGATAAATACAGGTTTTACTCAAAGAACTGGTATCCAGGCTGTTTATGTTAGCAGCTTGAATTAATCAGTTTTAATCAAGGTAAAGGAGTAAAATCTGAATATAGAAAAGGAACCAGGTATAAACAAGAACACAGGTTGTAAGTTGCTTTAATATATTTTCTTCCCTTTGCACAACTGTATTTTTCTGACCTTTATGAACAAGTTGCCACTCACCCCCTTTAGATCTGACACCATCCATGGCCACAAAGCTGGCATTTCCCAGATCAGGGACATCCACAAAAGCAGATGAAGGTCAGAGTGACCTTCAGGCTCGCCAGGACCCTGTGGGGAGGCACTGTCATGTTCGGGTCTGACTGTGAGCAGCACCTGGAGCAAAGCTTTGCTCTCTGCTTCAGATCACTCAGGCTGTGCAATTCTCCCCTTCCAAAATAAGGAGAGGCAGCCCAAAGAAATCACAGCTGGCAGAGCATCTCCAGGAGTCTTTGGGCAATGAGCTGGAAGTGGCTGCATTTTACAGAAATTCATGGTCAAAAATGAGTGTTTATCTATTAAAACTGTGGCTGAAGCAGAGTCCTTTGGCTCTGAAGGCTGAACCCCACATTATTCCAGGAATAAAATGAGGAAAACAACCTGATCTGAAGCCATCACCACAGACAGCAGAGTCTTCCCAAGCAGCATAACCAGGGTGCTGCCAGTTTCAGGCCTGGTGCTCTCAGGGATGGGCACGTCCCAGGGAGGATCTGAGCACTGCTCATGTGAGACTGAATTGAAAGCATTTTACATTCTCTGCTGCATCAACTCTGAGGGATAAGTGCCTTCCTGCAGCCTGGGATGAGTCTGCAGAGGCAGACAAGGTGATGGGTGATGTGTGAAGGCAGGGACACCTTCCACTATCCCAGGTTGCTCCAAGCCCCGTCCAACCTGGCCTTGGACACTTCCAGGGATCCAGGGGCAGCCACAACTCTGAAAAAAAAGCTTCATCCTGGGGAACAGGTCCCTTTGATGGGTCATCAGATCTTATGTAGATTCATCAGATTTTATGTAGATTATTGCAGAAGACCAAGATGAAGATTTTTTTCTCAGATAATTTGTTTTTTTCCTTTTTTATTTTTTAATATATAGTTCATGTGGCACAGAGCATTGATGGAGTACTGTCTGCTGTCCCTTTTTTACTGAACACCCAGGATGTGCCAAAAGGCTGCTCTGCTTAGAGCAATTTTAGTGCTTTCCAGTGAAGTGACTGCTTGGGAAATGCTACTCCATTAAATAGAACAAAAACCATCACATAGAACCCCACCCACCCCCAAAAAACCCCAAACAAAAGATAAAAACAATTGTTGGGGAACAGAAAACAAAAAGGTTTCTGGCAACAGCAAAAACCCCCACGCAATATCAGGTTCCTCACCACCGCCCTGTTCAGACTTTTGGCTGTTGGTGCTGCATGGCATTCTGTTAAAAGCCTTCATTTTTTGGTAAAAGGAAATCCCATTTTTCTGGCTTGTGCTTGTCATGATAGCCCCAAGGGAGCTTTAAATATTCATTTACTTTACCAGAGTTCAGAAATACTTAGCTCGAACCAATTAAGTTTTTAATTAAAATGCATTAGAAGGAGAATCTTGCATATTAAATTTCTCCTTTTTTATTTTTTAAGAGACACAGCAACCCGTAGAGTTTGGCAGCCCCTGCATTACAACAAGTTGAAGCCCAAGAACATTTCTAACCTTCGCCTGTGAGTTGTGTGACTCACAGAATTGAAGCTCACGGAGCAGAACCTTGCAACTCCGTTTCTTTTTCCCCAACGTGCTGATTTATGTATTGACCATATTCCCCAGGTTCCCCTGACAGAAATGCTGTCATTTTAAAAATAAGCAGCGTCTCATCTGCAGGCAGCGTGCTTCTGTGGGTTGCAAGGCCAATATCTGCAATTCTGCCAATGTAGGAGCGGCTGCAGTAATTGATCTGCGCCGGCACCCGCTGCCACCTGAATGACAAATCCATGTTTTAGACAAACTGGTCTCAAAAACTACAGTGAGCCCAGCCAAAAATGCCTGGAGGGAGCCAGTAAAGAAAGATGTGATAAAACAAACTGTTACAAAACCTCCTCTGGGCGATGTCTTGGGAGGGGACTTAGGTACGGGGTGTCCAGAAGAGGTGACTGACAATGTTGATTTAAAAAAAAAACAGATCTTCAGTGTTCTTGTTGTTTTGTGCTTTCCCAAAACACACAAAATCCCATGCCACTGGGACAGCAGGATGCAGAAAACATTGCCATTAGCAGGATGAGTCTGAAATCCAGTTTTTCATGCTTGTTATCAGGGATAGAAAAACTTATTTGTAGCCTTCATAAACTTGATTACATGTTGGGCTGCTGATGTATTTTGATAGAAAATGAAAAATCCCACTAGAACACAAAAATACTTTTGGTTTGGTTGGAAAACAAATGGTGTACAGTGAAAAACAACCCTCTCCAAAGTAAAGATGGGAATATTTGACAAAGATACATTAACCTCAGGTGAATCTCAGGTGAAATTGCTTTTCTGTAAGGCCAAAACTAAAAGGATAACAATAAAGGGAAAATTCTGGGCTCATATCTTCTCAAAGGAGAAAAATGTCTGCATTTGAACATTTTCCAGACTCCTCAGATGGAGGCACCTGGCAGCACCTCTTCACTGGCTCGTGGCGTAGCATAAAATAATGAAAATATGTTACTGCAGAGGCAGAAGTGGGTCCTCAGAGGTGGGGAATTATCAGCAGAGCCAGTGCCCAAAACACAACCCCAGGGGGCCCAGGAGAGCCTGTGAACTTCCATCAAACTGGAAAATGTATTGACTGGCTTTGAGTCTGGATGAAACAAGCAGCAGTGCTCCGTGTGTAACCTGTGGGTCACCAGTGACAGCGTCACACTCGGCTGTTCCTGCTGAAGTGATGTCCTCCTCCCGCGACTCGCCCTCATCCCTACCAGGGAAAAATGTGGAATAAAATAACTGTGGCGAGAGGCAATCCATGTTTTTCACCTTGAACTCTGACACATGAAAAATAGCCTGTTTCAACTTAGTGCTTGGGTTTTAAATTTACCGTACCAGCTCCATGTTTAAGCAAAAAAGCCTGTTTGCTTTAAAAATATTTAGTTTCCTGTTGTTCACCATCATTTATCCTTTTAAATGGGGGCCCACTGGCCCATTTTTCAAGTTGGCAAGAACACTGGCAAACAGAAAACCCAAAGAAATTTTTATTTCTAAACTGAGAAACAAATGTTTTAAATTTTTTTTATCTGATAGCAGGTAGAAACTTGGTTTGGGTGAACAAATGAACAGAATTAACTTTTCAGACGCTTTTCCACAACTCTCCAAGTGTGATCTCCTCCCAGACATGGCCCTCACCACCAGATCCCAGCATCAGGAGTCAGTCCTGGCTGAGCTGCATGGGAAGGTCATGAACAGGAGAAGAAATTTCTTCATGCCTATGAAAATGGGGGAAGCTGCCTGATTTCCTTGGGAAGAGCTGGGCTCAGCATCCCCCCATGGAGATGTTTGGCTATTTCCTCTTCCCACTGTTCCTAAACCACATTTCCAACCTGCCCAGCTCTCCCTTTGCATTATGGTGGGGTTGAAGGCACCAGGTCCAGGCAGACGAGTGCCTGACAGAGGATCATGGTGTTGGGAAATGGGTGCTCCAGGCATTTCTGGCCACGCTTCCCAAAGAGCACCTTGCTGCCACTCTCAGCAATTTTTCAGTGCTTTGCAAGCTCCTGGCCCCACCAGCCCTGGACTGTGGTGGGAACTGAGCGTGAAGAGGAGCAGAAGGTTTGGAGCGCATCCCCCAGCCCAGCCTGGTTCCCAGCCCCTGCCTCCTCAGCAGGTGTTCAAGGCCAGGTCCTGCTTGGAAGGTCATCAGTCCCAAATGTGAATCACAGATGGAATTAGTTCAGCCCTGAAGAACAATCAGAACCCTCTTTCTTTGTCAGATGATCAGCTCCCTAAAAACCCCTCCTACCATAACCACAGGGAACTCCTGGACTTCCAAGCCATAATTTTGACTTGTGTACTTAAATCCCTTTATGGCACAGCCATTATCCTCTAAATCACTGGGACACTTTGGGAAGAGACCCTAATTCAAAAAACACATTTTCAGTGATGATTAAAAAAAAAAAAAAAAAGATAAAAAGTTTTGGTTTGTTTGGGTGTTTTTTGCCTGCATGAATCCTTTAGCAAATGCATCTGACAGTGCCTGCCAAGCGTGGTCAGCCAGGGATGAACAAATACGGGGGAGGAAACTGCTGGAGCCTGCAGGGCTCCTGTGGGCACTCAGAGAGCTGTTCGTAAAAACAACAGGTAGCTGCACAGCAGGACTGACCTACAGCTTTCTGACCCCACTCCTCTGTGGCATTTAGGGTCTGCCTCTGTAACTGGCACATTGTTATATAAATATATATTTATTTTGTATGTATATATATATTTTATACATATATTTCCAGCCACAGAGGAAATGGCTGAGGCGCCTTCTGCAGTTTGGAAATACCCAGAGGAAGCAAGCAGTGAGTCTGAGTAGGGATGCATCAAGGATTTGAACCTTCCTACACATCTCTCACCTGTCCTGAAGGTGTTCTTGAAACTCCTGGCAGGAGCCAAAGTCCCCAGTGAGACCTCTGGCCCTGCTGGTCCTTACACTGTGCCCCGTGAGACTCCAGCTGGCCACCTGCTGCTTGTTGTGGTTTGGCACGGCCTGGTTTTGGGTAGCAGGGGGGCTGCAGAGATGACTCCTGTGAGGAGGCTGCTGGAAGCTTCCCACCATGTCCGGCAGAGCCAAGGGCTGATGGCTCTGAAGAAGGACATGCTGCTGGCCAGAGCTGGGCCAGTTAGAGAGGCTGGTAACGCCTCTGTGATGACATATTGAGAATTGTCATCAAAACAAAAGTCACAAGTTCTTGCTAGTAGTCAGAGAAGAGGAGGAGGTGAGAACATGTGAGGAAACAACCTGGCCACACCAAGGTCAGTGGAGAAGGAGGGGCAGGAGGAGCTCCAGGCACTGGGGCTGAGATTCCCCTGAGGGCCGTGGTGCAGACCATGGTGAAGCAGCTGTGCCCCTGCAGCCCATGGGTCCACGGGGAAAGCAGAGATCCACCCGCAGCCCCTGGGGGAGGTGCCC
>VXBT01005528.1:393616-428056 GCA_013400235.1 Oriolus oriolus
AGAAGGTGTTTTAAGGGCTTGTTTTACTTCTCATTATCCTTCTCTGATTCTGTAAGTAATAAATTTCACTCAGTAATTAAGATTGAGCCTGTTTTGCCCTTGAAATATTTTCTCCCGCTCTCCTTATCTCATTCATGAAGCCTCCATTAACCCTTTCTCCTCTGCTCCCTCCGTTTGCCCAGCTGGGGTAAGGGAGGGTGAGCCAGCGACTCTCGTGGGTGCCTGGCGTTGGGCCAGCGTCAAACCACGACACTGCTGCACAACACAACCCTGAGAAGACAAAACCTTTCCAGCAGTGAAACACACCTGTGTTGGTGGCCATCGGTGGTCCACACCCGGGAGCAAGTGCGTCTGCAGTAAAAAATTGGCCTGAGGGTCAGAAAAAGCCTGAGGATAAAGTTGTCTGAGCTGCATCGAAGTTCCCAGCTCAGTGTTAGATGAAACCACAGACATATGGCAGCCTCACAGAACAACCCAAAACCCCTTAATATTTTATTCACAACATTGAGAGCTGAAGCTTCATCTTGCCCTTGACACAATAAATGGACAGACTGAAGAAAGTGCTTTATAACTGCAGAGTGCCCAGTGACCCGTAAGAGGCTTCTGCAGCGTCCATGTGCTGTGTCCCTGGACACAGAATGGGAGGGAAAACGCGGATTCCACGAGTTGCCAGTGGAGATTTACATTCAGCTGGTTAAACCTCTGAGCTTTCCTCACAAGAAAAGTGCTGCTCATTGTCACAGCATGCTGTGCTGCGTGGCCGAGCGTGGCAAAGCTGTTCCTGCTGACCTGGAGGTGAGGGGCACACAGGCACTGCCGCGATGCTTCTGGCGTTAAGGGATATCACCACTCCCCCTTTGGGAATCCAGCAGTTAAATACACTCCATCCCATGCTGTGTCATGCATGTGATCATCCTTTCCCAGCTCTCTGCAGTCTCTGCTGCCAGAAAAACTCCACGATGACGGCACCTGACGCAGGCTGGAAGAGACGAATGTTTGTCGTTGTTGAATATCTCTGAATAAGTGTCTGGAGAGCATCACAAGATGAGCAGAGCTCAGCTTGCAGTAAGAGGTACTGTACAGAGCAAGGTGTGCAGCTGGAAGGTTCCAGCTATTAAAACTTTAACTCCCAAAGCTTCCAGGAGCTTGCCTGGGTGTTAAGCAAGGGGATAAAACACTTCAGTTAATGAATGATTCGTGATGGAAGAGCGGCAGATGGTGACTGGGTGCAGGAGGTCTGGTGTGATGGTGTGATGCAGAAGGGATTGATGAGGAGGAGCTGTGTCCTGGACACTTGGGGTGCTGGGTTCCTGGGATGTGGGGTGCACAGGCTGCTTCTCCTGCAAACACAGGGTTGTGCCTGTGATCAGGCTGAGACACACAGGTGTGTACACACACACCCCAAACCCCAGCCACAAGGCTGGGCAGCCAGATCCGACTCTCACCCACACAAATTGTCACTAATCCTCTACAGCAGCTTTGTCTTGGTGAGTCATGGGCTAAGCCACTAATTCAGCTACGTGGACCACCCTGTTCCAGTGCTTCAGCTGATTTCCCTGGCCCTCTCATTCAGCATCACACAAGTGCCTTCAGGATTCCTTTTAAACCCATTCTCCGTGGTCTGGTTAAATGTGGAAACTATAAAATAAATAAATAAATAAAATTTTTTAAAACCCAAACAAAAAACAACACAAAACAAATCAATCCCAAATAAAACCAGCTTTCAGTGCTACCCCCAGACAAGACTATTGATTATTCATATTGGTCAATGTTTTGAGTGATCAAGGGATGAAGGAGTGGGTTGCTGCCTTCTCCGAGGGGAAAAACACCCCAACAAACAGTGTTTGAATAGGAAAACATCTATTACAGGATGTGCAGTAACCGTGGAAAATGTGAATCCAGGAGCAGCTTTATGAGGGGTGACTCAGACATTGGTCATCCCCAGAAGAGTGGTCAAAACAGTGAGGAATAGAGTGACAGGAAAGCACCTGCATTGCAGAGCTGACGTGACTCAGGGGAGAGTTTCATCTCCAGCCTCGCAGATTTCTGTCCTGTCGTGCAAGTCCCATCCCCAGGAGCATCCCAAATCCACCCAGTCTGTCTTTCCCTACCAGCTGCAGGCCTGGGAGTTCGGGGCTCACACTCAGGAGCATTTCCCTTCCTTCCTAGATGTGAAATTTTGAGGGGAGAGAGGGCCTCTTTCAGTGCAATGTTCATTCAGGATGGAAAACTTTTGGCCACAAAACCATTTGGAAATTCAGGTGGGTTTCACCAAACACACTGTGCTAGCATGGTTAGGATGGTGCTGATTAAAGGGACAGCTACCTCTGCTCTGGAAAAGGTGGATAATCAAATCAGGTCAAAAATGAATGGAAAAAGAGTGTTACAATTTTCTAAAAGCCCAAGTGTTGTCTTTTCTCCAGTTCCTCTGTTTTTCAATCTTCTTTAAAAGCTAGAAACGTGCCAGTGAAAAGAAAAGGCCCAATTCCTGTTCAGAGACTATTCCCACTTCTTTTAACCTAGAACAACTTGCTCCTCAAACCACAAAACACCCCAACCTTGCACTCACCTGACACCCCACACCCCACTCCCAGCCAGGACGGGCTGGTTCCCACACCCTGCAGTCCTTCCCTTCTGCCTGAGCATCTCCAAGTTGTTCTCCATCCCACAGAGCCACAGCACCAATGGTCTTACAGTCTCTTCCTCCTTCCTGTCTCACCAGGGTGACCTCCAGAGAGGACTGGAGTCAGATGGCTTCCAAGGACTGCAGAAATGCTGCTTGGATGTTTTTCCTGTGAACACAATATTGGGACCAGAAAGAATTGTATGAAAAACCAAAACATCAGAGCTGGCATCTTTCCAGCTGGCTGCACAGCTCCATTTGGAATAAAAAAACCCATTTATTCTGTGTTAGAACAGGAAACTGGTACAAGCAACGCTGGGTACCACCACTCCTTGTGCATGCACTGGCTGGGTTCCAAGGCAGCAGTGGGCAGGCACAGCCTCAGAGGGCACCGAATTCCCCAAGCACATCAGCTGCTGCCCCACTCTCTTCCTTCTGGTTTGCACCACTTCTTGAGTCCCCTGCTAGTCTTGCAGCAATTTTCCCCACCTCTCGAGGTTCGCACTTCTCCAGCAGCCTCAGTGGGGTTTCCGAAGGTTTGGGGCTCTGTTTTGAGCCAGTGCCCCAATTTTTGAGGGTTCTGTTATTGTGTCATCTTTACTGCCCCATCACACTCAGCACCAAACTGTGCAGCAGCATCACGTGAGCAAACCTAACTCAGCACCAGCACCTTGCAAAGCCAGGGTAAGGCAGAGTCACAGCCTGCAGGCTGGTATTTGTAAATATATAAAAGCAAAGTTGGGTTTATTGATTTTATTGCAGGGAGCTGTGACCACTGCAGGAAAGAGTGCAGGGGAGGCAATGGGGAAAGTGAGCACTTTCAGCTGTGGGACTGCAAAGAGTCACATCAGGGGGCTCCTCTCTCTGATTTTTACTAAATTTACTTTAAATTTTTTTTCTTATTTATTTTCAACAGAGTCTGAGCCTCTTGAAATAAGTGGAAAATTTTCCAGGGAACCCAACAGCCTTTGGATTCAGTTTTCAGGGTATGTGAACCCACCACCACAGTGAGAAATGCAGGGGGATTTTGGGAGCCCCTCTGCCACCTGTGGTGCAAGGCAGCTGATCTGGCTCTCCAGGTGAAGTAGTTTTTTGTCACAGCTGAATTGAAGAGGGTGTAGGTGATTGTAAAGTGGCACATCAATCACAGCCTTTATCTGCTTTTGAGGCAGTTTGAGTGAAATAAAACACTGAAGTGTTTGTTTTCACTTTTTGTCATTATTTATGTCTTTCATACGCACATGCCTTGGATAAATACAGTGAAATCTCGTGGTGTGAACCGTGATGGAAAGCAGGAGCAGCTGGCAGAGGAAGGAGCAGCTCTCAGGCTGGAAGACTGTCATGTGTTGATTAGATCAGGAGCTTCCTGATGGGACTGTTTGCCCTGGTGACCTGCTTTATTAATTGACTCATTATCACCAACCCACCCAGGGGCCATCTAACATCATCCATGAGAATACTTTCCCTTGATATCCAGCCCACAGAAAAATAAAATCTCCCTATTTTTCATATTTCTCTGGCATATCATTTTCCTGCTGAGTAGCACATACAGCTGGATGTCTCCACGGAAGGATGAGAACTGAATTTGCAAATACTACAGCATGTTTCCATTGTTTTTAATAAAGGAAAATGTTTTATATAGGCTTAGTTCTGTGTAAGATTGGCTCCTCCTGAGGGGGATAGGCCTGGCTGGATATCACCACTGTTCACTGGGAGAGCACCAATGCTCAGGTCTACAAAGGCCACATGATCCCAGAATACCTGAGATGTGTCCACTGCACCAAGAATGACCTGCCAGGTAAAGGAAAGGCTCAGGCGACCCAAAAGAATTTTCTCAAGGTTCAGTGACAAAGGAGCTAAAGAGGAAAGTAAAACATGTGGGTCAGCATGAACCTGGGTTGAAAGATTTTGTTCTGAACTCATGGAAGGAGAACTGAAAAATATGGGCAAAATCAAAATTTATTACAAAATATGTTGCTTTTAATTTAAAAATAAAAATAAAATAGTATCAGTGGAAAATTCTAACAGCTTTACCAGTATGGTTTATATCTGATGGAGGCAAATCCATCAAGCAGCATGCAAGCTGACCACAGAATCAGAGAATAAGCTGGGTTAGAAGGGACTCACAAGGATCACCCAGTCCAGCTCCTGGCCCTGCACAGCACCATCCCCAAGAGTCACACCCTGTGCCTGAGAGTACTGACCAAACACTCCTTGAGCTCTCTCAGGCTTGGTGCTGTGACCACTGCCCTGGGGAGCCTCTTCCAGTGCCCAACCACCCTCTGGGGAAAGAACCTTTTTCCAATATCGAACCTAAACCTCCCCTGACACAACCTCAGGCAGTTCCCTCAGGTCCTGACAGCAGGCTGTGTGTTTCCTCCCAGAAGAAGGAGATCTGAGGCAAAGCACTTGGAACCCACCTCTGAGCAGAGCACAGGCCGGGCAGGTGCGTGCAGGGGACTTGTCATCATCACGTAATCATTTACAGCCGCAGTTGTTTAGAGCTGTAAACTCACTTTTACCTTGCAGCAGCATCAGACGGATCTGTGCACCATGAATGGAGTCATCACGCCTCAGCAATACATCCCCTTTCCTTTTCTGTTGGATGATTCATGCAGCTTTTAACTGAACCGAAGAAACCCTCTCCATCTAAGCAAGCTCAAATACAGGCACTGAAGGATTTTTAAGTGTTTATGAACTTCTGCGAAGGTCATGTCCCACATTCAAGGCCAGCAGACTGTTCCCAAACACTAACAGCACCTGAGCTGCCCCAGAAACAGCGTGGAAACAGGCATGAGGCCAGCTGAGGCTGGTTGGAAAGAAAAAGACCTGATTTTAGGGAAATTGGGAGGAGTGGTTGGCAGTTTCTTTTGTTCTGGACTGCCAAGCCATCACAATAAACCTTTCACACTTCTCTCTGTTTCTCTCCATCTCTTTTGAACTCCATCATTTGCCCAAGAAAGTGCCATTAAAACTGTATCACTCAAAAAGAGCTGTTTGACTACCATCCCCTGACAAAAACCATAGTTTGGCAAAACATGTTAATTGGCAAGTTTTTTCCCTTTGCTTATAATTTCTGCTCAGGCTGGTGTCTGAGCCAAGGGCAGGGCTCACCTGGCTGCAGCAGGTGGAGGATTTGCATCATTAACTTTTGCTCTGTCAACATTAAGCATATGCTGAATGATTTATTGCACAATTGTGAATTGGGTGGTGGCCATGGGAAGAGTTTTGTCCAAAACAGGAGGAAAAGTTGATCTCTCAGTGATGGGGCTGAGGATCAGCCCTTGAATGTCCTTGCAGCCTTCAAAGAAGTGGTGGCGTTCATGGGCAGTGCTGCTTGCAGAGCAGGGAAGGTGTCCAAGCAGTTACTGCTTCTCTTTTATAAATGTCACACCACACCACTGAAACCCAAACCACCAGTGTTTTGCTCTGCTGGGATAAATTAATCTTCTAATTACGTTTGTAAAAACACCTCTGAAAACTTGTGCCCGTTCTGTCACAAATCACCAGTTCTTCCCAACCATGCTCTTCCAAAAAACTGTTGTGGGATTTCTGCCTGTTCCCATGGAAGATGCAGGCAGCATCAAACACATTTGAGGGTTCAGTCTTTCCTGGGTGAAGTAGATGCTCTGTAGTGGTGGCCAGAATGACCACAGACATATTTCAACCTGTCTTGCAGCACTGTGAAATTCATTAAGCCATTCAACAAGGTGTTTTTGCACCTCTGATGTACAATGAGATAATTTGTGGAGAGTTCCAGAAAGACTCAAAGTAGAGAAAGTCATCAGTGGATTAACCCATGATAATTTTGAATTAATTTTTCCATAAAGGATGCATGAAGTAACTTTAGAGTTCAGTCGGTGCTGCCATGCTGGGAAATAGAAAAGACAAAATTAAAGATAGAAAATGCTACTTCAAAATTCATGGTGAAGATGAGGGATGGACTCAGAGCCTCCTTTTCCTTAAACAGACATCTCCATTATGAATCCCAAGGAAGACAATTCTTCAGCAGCTCAGCAGGACCAGGCAGAATGTGGGATCCTGATGCCAGTGGGGATTCTAATGACTGAGCAGCCACGAGAGTTCGGACCACGTGTTCCACCTCCACAACGAGAATTCCCCCTTCTACCCAGGAGATGGCACTAAGGCACTCAGGCACAAAGCATCCCTTCAGCCTTACCAAAAACCTGTTTTCCCTGAAGTTGTATGTTGGGGGGAAAACCTGCAAATTTTACATTCACTGGGTTGTGCTTCTTGTGACGGGACGGAGTGTCCTGAGAGGGAACACGTTTGTGGAGGCTCTGTGGATGCCATCACTCGGATTTAAAGTGGATTGTCCTTCTCTTGGCTTCAGTGAGTTCTCACCAGATCAGAGCAGCCTCCATCCGGGGATGTTCCTCTGCTTGGGACACAGGGAAGCACCAAATACTCTGAAGAAATATGCCCATGGCTCAACCATAGCAGTAACAAGGCAACAGGATCCTGGAAAACATCTCCTAATCCCCACCAGCCACATTCTGACTCATACCCAGCTTGTTTCTCTGTGCTGTTTCAGGGGTTTTCTCTTGGACTTTGTTACTACTGCAAAACCTGGTTGCATCCCTTTTTTGAATCCTGCTGGGCTCATGGCTGGTGTCATCTTTGTGCTGCAGAAAAAGGACTGACCATGGATGGTGTTGAGGTAGAGCCAGTATTATCTAGAGCTTCTCAGCTCTTTTTGACCCCAAAGCTCTTCAGTGTTAACCCTGTGTCACCCACACGAACAGGATCCATCCACTGAAAAGCCAGAGCATTGTTGGAGGCAAATTGAACAGGAAAATTGAAAAACTGATTCTGTTTTTGCCATCTGCCATCTGGATGTAATTGCAAGCAGCCTGAATGTCCCCTGCATGCAGCAGTGACTCCCTGGGGCCCTGAGAGCCCTTTGGTGTGTTTGAACTGCCTTGGGACCATCGCCATTTTCATCAGCAGGGAGTTGGGAGGGGGGAAAAGCACTGACAGCATCACTGCCATGACACACAGACCCGTATTGGGAAGGGGCAGCAAGGGCCGGAGAAACAAAGGTTTGAAAGAAAACTTTGGGAAGGGAAATGGCAGGAGATGGGGATGCAACAGGCTGGATCCTGGGTGGGGGCTGAAACACGGAGCACAGGTTTCAAAAGCTGCATCTCTGAGTCTGGTCTCCAAACCTGGGAAGTGCCTGAGCAAGGATGCTGTCAGGAGATCCAGGAAGGACATTTATCTCCAGCATCAGCAGCTTCCTTCCTCCTCCCTGGCACAAAGTTAAGGACCACTTTAGCAAACCCAGAATCCATCAGCCTGATTGAACATCCTCATTACTGCTCCTGATGGGGTGTAGAACAAACCATAGACTCTTATCCAGGCGTTTGTTTCCACCGTGGTTGTGATTAGCATTTGGCAACACGCTTTTTCCTAGTGAAGTTACCTTGTGTGCGTGCTCTGAGAACTCATCTAGCCCGTCAGTGTAACAAAACACAGCAGAGTGGTGTGGAAATCAGTTTGAGGAGCCCAGCTCCAGCATGGGCAGGCAGGAAAATGATGCTTTTTTCAAAGAGAAATCAGTAAGACCATGGGGTTAATTTTAAGTGGTGTAAAGGTACATCTTTCCATTAAGAACATCTCTATTCTCATAGTCTTGTTTTCCTCAAAGAAGTCAAACTCTGTCTCCTCAGGAGTCTCTGATGTAAGCAAGTATTTTTCCCTATTTTTAAAGTTAAAGGTAGTTTCATTGTTTCTGTCCTCCAGAACTGCCACCAGTCCACTATGCTTAGCTACAGTGGGAATCCCAAGTGCTGCACGGGCTGTGGTCAGCAATGCCCCACACCAGAGCAGCTTTGCAGAAACACTGGCCCCTTCTACTTCCCTGTATCATCTGCTTGGAGCTTGGCCCTGCCAGACACCGTTTTGCTAAATCCCCCAGAGCTTAGATTATGAACTCCTTGGGGCAGGAGATGTGCCTGCACAGTCCGTGTCACCAGCAGGTCTGGGGATATTTGATATTACTGTAAAATAAGTTATTTGTTCTCATTATTTTTGATATTTTAGCTGTATCTGTTAAAAATGTCTTGCTTATGCCTCAGTACTGCAAGGATGCCTATTAAAAGGAATGCCTTTTAAGAGTCAGGGAGAGGTTTCTCTACACCACGCACTCCGGGATAATTTTGGCATCAATTTCGAAGACCCAGTCAGGTCACTAAAGCCACAGCAGAAGGGCTGTCAGCCCTGCCCAGGTCTGGGTTCGGCGGCTCTCCATTGCCATCTTCAGGCTGGGAGCAGCCTCGGTCCTTCCAGAGACTTGAAAATTCTGGACACGGCAAACTTAAGCCAATTCTGGCTTACCCAGCATTAGCTGAAACTGACGGCCAACACCTGGAACAAGGTGTTAAATGTAAAGGAGAGGAAGGAGCTCTGCAAGGCTGGTACTCAGCTGCCCTGAATATCACAGATATTTCCCTCCCTGTGAGTGCCCAAGCCTTCAGGGGGTAAATTAACACCAACAGTGCTGTTTAACACACACTGCTTCTTGCTGAGAGACAAAGTTTATCATCAAGTTTTCTTTAAAGTACATAAATTGAAAAGTGATTTTAGCTCTGTGGCCACCACTGTTCCCCCAAAAAAACCTTTTTCTGACAATGAGAAAAGCTGAGGTTCTTGGGAGATTTTAATCATAATCTGCACTTAATCTACACTCTGCCAAACATTTCACATCTGACAGACACGGTGGTGGGTTTGGAAGAGATGAGGTATCCCAGGCTTTCAGGGTCTCTGATGAGCAGTATCACACAGGCAGCTTGGAGGGACAAAGAGCTGTAATCACAGAACAACATAGGTAACACATCCTAAAAGAAATCAGAAAAGCATGGAATAATGTAGGTGTCCTGGCCCAACAGGGCCAGCCTAGATGAGGCCACTCAGACCCACCACTGTCACCCACTGAACACCTCCATGCAATTCCCCCACCTCTCCAGTCCCCAGACAGTGTCTGACCACCCTCACGGTGAAAAATATTCTCCTAATTAGATGTGGCTGGAAAATCACTTTCTAGGAGACCAGAAATCATAGGATCATACAATGGTTTGGGTTGGAAGGGACCTTTGAAGGTCATCTAGTCCAACCCTCCTGCACTGAGCTGGGACAAATGCTGCTACTCAGAAGAACATTCCAGAAGCCAAACTATTCTCATGGTAGTTTGTACCAGGTCCCACGACTGTTTATAAATTTTCCCACTGCCTCAGTCCCTGAAATCCCAGCTCCCAGGGCCAGAATGGATGATCCTGGTGCTTACCACGCCCACCTTAGCACCACTCAGTGAGTGGTCTCTTTCCATCGCGGTGTCCATCGCGCATCCTTCCCAAAGGGCAGCCATTGTGCAGAGATGGGAGATGACCAGTCCAGCCTCTTCAGGAAGATGCTGTAGCTGTCTGCATACTCAGAAACCCAGCGGCTGCTGCAGAGGACACGGAGAAGGGGATGAGGAGAGCACCTCCATCCTGCGCTTCGTGCCCCGGGACAAGGGACCTGCCTCCCCTTCTGAGGTGTTTGACCACCCAGCCAGGAATCTGTGCAGAGCAAACCAAAGCACGTTCAGGTGGGATGGGGGAGAGGGGGAACAGCCTGCCTCCATCAGGAATGGGGCAGGTGCTGCGACACACACGGCTGTCATCGGGATCGATCTCCCACCTGGACCAACCACTACACAGGCTCGGTCTCCAGCCCACATACAACTCCAGGATCACAGATTAAAATCTGCAGTGCAGAGCTGAAATATAAGTGTGTTAGGGGAAGGTGGGGGGCATGAGGCAGCAAGGAGGAATTGCCTTTCCAGTGAGAAATAAGAGCTCAGGAGCAGTTTGTGCCTGTTTGGTTCATAGTGTGCAGATGAGTCACGTTGCAAACAGCTCCTGCCCTGTTGGATTTGAGAGAGCCCTTTCCCAGGGGAAGCCTGGGCATGGAAATGATGAGACATGCCTCTTGCCCTAGCCCCACAGGGATCTTCTTTCCACAGGGATGAGGCTGTCCCAGAAATTGTCTCCCCACTCCTATCAACCCTGCTGCAAAACTTTTCAAGAAAAGGCTGACCAGGCTTTGAGAGTGGATTTGTCCCCGAGGGAATTTCTTCGGGCTCATTGCATAACATGGACAGGGAGATTCATGCTTGAGAAACACCTTCCAATTCCAAGCAGCTCCAAAACCTCCCTGCCCTACTCTTACCCTGTCCCCCCGTCCCAGCAGCCACCCTCTCCTCCCCATCCCACTTCTCCCTTACTAATTGAAGCGGCTCTCTTCAGGGAAAACGGGAGAAGGCCTTATCTCCTCTGTATAGAATCCACCATGGATTCCCGTCTGGGGCTGGTAATCTTGATTGTAGATACTTTTCCACTCAAGGTTAGAGTAGTCTAGTGAAAGAAAATCCAAATAATTTAAAGATTTTTTTTGATCTCTGACTCCTGTATTGCACAACCTGAGTGTTCCCCACTCCCCAGAGCTCCACTGGCTGTTTGTGCTTCCAGTGCTCCTGTTGGAGCTCCCACAATGAAGGGATTAGCCAATGGAAAATGCAGGAATTGCCTCCCTGGTGTAGATAAGGTCATTTAGATGAGATTATTCAGCCCTTATTTTCATAGCCTGTGTGAGGAAAGCCACACAAGGCAGACTTGGAAATGATATCTTGTGATCTCCCTGTCTGGATATTGACTTGTCACCTGGTATACATTTCCCCCTACCATCTAGATTTTCTTTTCCTTCATGCCATTAATTAGGGACTAAACCAGGGAAGAGATCCATGGTTCACTTAACCCCTAACTGAACACCATCCCATCTGCTGTGATATCTTCCCCAAAAATCCCTGTGGGAGCTGGTTTGAAGAGGTACCATCTCCCATCTGACTCTCCAGAGATGTCTTATCTGTGTGTTAACAGCTTGGTGTGTGTCCTCCTGTCGGTTCTGATCGAGCAGAGCTGCCTGGGGATAAATGAGCGGGGAGGACACACACTGAAGAGCTGCCCATTGCAGACGTTTCACATTTTCTGGGTATTTTTAAAATGACACATTCCTATAATGAGTCACTGGTAGGGTATTTTTGTTGTTTCCACTGTGGCTGAGGTTACAGGTGTCTCACACGTGCATGACCACGTCAGGCTGTTAATGCAGCCCAGCAGCAGCTCCTGTGCTATGACCTTATTTCCAGGGAGACCACATCGAGCAGCGTTGTGCTCCATGGGGTGGCCTGTCTGGACACTGGGGTGAAAGAAACACCATTCACAACACTCCAACCTCTTCTAGAAAACTGCTTTTCTCTGCCCTGCCTCTCCCTGCTGATGGTTACAGGGGATCTGTGAACCCTTCCTGTGTCAGTCACTTTCCCTCCACCCTCCTCAGTCTCTTCTGGAGTTTAAATTAAAAACCCAAAGCCAGGCTGAAGGCCACCAGTCATTCTCACAGGGCAGCTGCCACAGCCTCCATCCACTGACCTTGCATTAAAATAGATGAGCCAAGGTTATGGTATTTGTATTTATCAGCATTGAACAGCCTTTCCCAGTACAAATCCCGGGTGACTTGCTGGTAGTTGAGCAATTTCGAGGATGGCAGTTCCCTCGGCACCAGTGCCCCTGAGACATGGGAGAAGAAGAAGGTGCATTAGTCAGGAATCACCATCAACTACTCACCCAAATCCTACCCTTCGGATAGGGTAGGCTGGAATCTCAACTGGCAGAAATCAGGGGAGACCCAGTCACTTCAGCAGAGCTTTGCTGAGGTGCACCAGTTTTGCACTGATCTGGTTCATGACACAAGCAGGGGAAGGATTTATGTTGGTGCAAAGCAAGTGGAAGGAGCCCTGCTGTCTGCACGTTGCCCTGCAGTGCTAAAAGCAGCTGAGACCCTCTACAGCAGGTCTGTGTGTGAAAGGGAGAAAAACTGCACTGCTGGGATACACAGGGGCAGAGCAGGAAGGGAAAAGGCCACAGGAGTTTTGTCATTAGTACAAGACAGCTTCAGAGGGGCTTGGCAAGGAGCTGTTTGAAGCCCTCAGATGTTAGGTTAGTCAATATGGAGACACATCCATCTGAGCTGCTTGTCCAGACCCTCCTTCCATTTAGTGGAGAGAGAAAACCTGCCAGGGCTTACTTCACCTCATTGTCAGGGTGGCATTGAAGCTATAGGAGATGGCTGTCTTTGCTCCCCTCTGATCATGGAAGAATCCAGACAAAGGCATCCCACACTGGGAGAGATCAGCTCAGGGAACAGAGAGGACATCCCTGGCCATGTCTCCTGTTTGCTTCTGGAGCACTGCTGAGCAATGCCACCCTCTTCACTCTCAAGCAGGAGCTCAGGGGAAAATCCCCACTGCTTTGGGATGGTTGAGCATGGCAGAGTGATGTTTGCTGACCACTCCTTTTTTTTTCCTGACTTCCATCAGCATTTTAATCCATGCAAGCAAGCTGTTCAATGGTGTGGCTGAGGGCTGGCTGCCACCCCCTTTGCTGCATTTGCTGTCAGACAGATACCCTTTGCAGAAGGCATTCAAAAACCACCCAAACCCCCCACACCCAGCCTGAGTCCTCTTCCCTCCTTGCACTTCTGCAGCGTGGGGTTGACTGCATCCCCCTCTATCCCAACAGAGCTCTGAAGATAAAACCCTTAGAGACCCTTGCTAGCAGTGGCTCTTCATGCCCTGAGATGTTTCTAGAACCCCAGGTCCCTACACCTGTGCTTTGAGCTGGCCTGGGAACCGCACATTCCTGGTGACAGGGTGCTGTGCCCACGTGTGAATCCTCGCCAGGCTCAGCCCAGCACTGAGGCTACATCAGGATGCTGCCATCCATGTGCATCCAGCCAGCACAGACCAGGGGCTGGGGGCTGGCAAAGGCCCAGGCAGACAGCCCCTCGGGCAGCTGGACATGGCCAGTCAGCTGTTCACCAGCAGTGCCAGCATCAGGGGTTACCCTCTGTTCCATCGGTCAGAGCAGGAGCCGGAAGGGGCGGGCAGCAAGACAGGTCGTGCATCGGGTCAGCGAGGATCTCCAGTTTCCCTGCCCGTCTTGTGGTCAGGTCGGAGGGCTGGCACTCTGGCAGGTAGCACTTGGGTATGTCTGGAACAGGAAGGAATGAAGGTGTCTGCAGAAAAAAGCCCCGTGTGAATGGAGAAGCAGCAGCTGGGGAGGGCAGTTGCTAAAGCAACATCAAACAGCTGCCCACAGCAAAGCCTGGGCTTCAGCGGGGTAAGCATCTCTGGGGACACAGTGGCCACAGAGCAGCTCTGTGGCTCTCACTGAAGTACAGAACCGTCACAGCTTCCTCTGTCTGCCCATCTTATAGCTTGGGACTCTGCTGGGCCCTGGGTAGGCAGTGGGAGGGAGGGAGGGGGCCCTGGCAAAAGCTGAGGTTTGATGGTGGGAGAGGGAATGGCTCCGGGATTCATGTCAGGGAGAGGCTAAAGAGGCTGCTCCTGTGGCTGATCTGGGGTGGCTACAGCCTCTCCAGCTGCACACTGCAGCTCCAGATGCTTCTTACGGGCTCAGAAAGGGATTCTCCTGCTGTGAGCTCCACCAGGCTGCCGGGCCAGCAAGGACCGTCCTCACAGGGTTTGTCTATTGTTGTGTTGGATCTCCGTGGGTTTCTGTTTGTCCCTCAAACTTCAGGGTCTTCAGGGCAATCCCCCAGTGTTTGTCCTTTGCCAGGCTGACAGTAGGGCAGGTGGAGGCTGCACAGCTACAGGAACTGCCTGTATCTGGGGGCTTCCCCCACTGAGGATGGTCAGAGCTCCTCCTGAGGCATCTCCAGAGGGACAGGAGCCTCCAGGAGACCACAGCAGGGATGGCTCATCAGCCAGTGCTTCCTTCCTCAACCCAAGCAGTTCCCCACCTTCCCCTCGGGAGTAGGTTACTGCCCAAAATTTCACAGATAGAAACATCACAGTTGTTTTATCCTCTTAAAAATGAACAAATCCTATCAGGGCCAAGAGGGAAACCTGGGCCTCCCGAGCACCTCATCATCACACTACCCAGTGGGACAGCTTTCTTTGGCAGGCCTTGGGAATTAAAAAGCAGCCAAAGGGAGCTGCAACCCAAGAGAATCAGACATAGCTCCCTTCCTTCCTATCTCCCAAACTACACCAGCACCTCCACGGGAAGCGTGCGGCCTTCCAAAAATAAAATTTAAAAATTTAAGTGAAATAAATAAAGGCAAAGGAGAAAAGGCAAAGAAACTGAGATGCGATGCACGGCTTGGAAACCGCGCTCCAGCAGGCAGGGGTTAAACCCTGCCCTCGCCGCCGGGCCCCGGGCGCCTGGGAGCGGAGCGGCCCCCTCAGGCCGGGGCTGCCCGGGAAGCCCTGGCCAGCCCGGAGAACAGCGGGAGCCCCGGGCAGGAGCGCTAATGAAGGCTGCTGGCAGCGGGAGCGCTCCCTGGGGCAGGAGGAGGGGACAGGGGACGAGAGGAGAGGAGAGGAGAGGGCTCCCCAGGCTGCTGCCCGGGCGGGGATGGCAGCGGTGTCCGCACACAGCCCCTCTGCCCCGCGGGCACCTTCACACAATGATTTCTCTGTTGTTGCCCCCGCCTTTTCCTCCCCAGCCTCAGCGGTTTTTTCCCTCTCTCGTGAGCGCATGAGCCCAAAGCACTCGGGCAGCCGAACATGCCCCCCACCACTTCTCGGCAGCGGCCCGGTGCAAACCGCAGCTGTCCCCACCGGGCTGCCACAAGCAATTAAGCCAGGGCAGGCGGAGCGAGGCAAATCAGATTAAATAGCTCAGGGGGTCGCTCGCACTGCAAGGAGATTAGAGAAAAAACAACCCCAGCTTCCCCACAGAAGTCTTCTCAGGCCCGTGTCAGGGCAAGGAGCCATCCCCATCCCGAACGCAGTCCCCCTCCTCCAGGCGGCACCGGGACGGGTCTAACCCTGACGCACCCACCGGCCCCACGGGGAGCGATCCGAGTCCAAGGCTTCGGCACCGGTTCAGCAGGCAGTCGTTAGTGCCCTGACTTAATGAGTGTAATTAGCATCACTCCCAAACAACAGCTTTACCGGAGGGTGCAAGGGGGATTTCCCGCACAAGGGATGGGGGCACAAGGCGAGGGCATCTGGGCGTGATGGGACCTGCTGGTGGGTCACAGCCGTGGGGACCACAGCGGAGCAGAGAGCACCCACTCCTGCCGCCCCCTTGGCACCATCCCAGTCCCCAGCTGTCCTGGGAGGGGAGCTGGCAGCTCGGGCTGGGGATCCGAGGCAGGAAAAGGGCACAGTACCGGTACGTGTGCCTGGGTGGGTGAGTGGTAGTCCTTCTGCCAGCAGAAGTCCTTCTGGTACACGCTCTTGTACTTGTCCAGCGCGGGAGGCAGCTGGAAGCGAGAGAAGGCAAACACAAGGAAACACTAAGATTCAGGGAAAGCCTTCAAAAGTGGTGGTACAAACTCAAAATGCTCCCTCATAGGTCAGGAGAGGGTGAGCTGCTCTTCTGGGCCACCTGGGGCTGGTCCAGCGGGGCGACCCCTTGGTCAGTTAAGCCCAAGAAGGGTGGCTGGGAAGGTCCTACATTCTTCTGGCAATGGTTTCTGGGGCTCTTCTCATCCCAGGATTTCCCTTGCAACAAAGACCTTCCTCCTGCCTTCCTCAAACCTCCTCTGACTGCCCAAATGGCCTCAGGCAGAGCACTAATACAGAGCTGCAGAAATACTTTGATCAGCTGCTGAGGTCCAGTGTCACTCAGGTTAAATCAGCACATGCTTCCATCTCCTATTTCAGTAACATTTGCTATGTGCTTATCATGTATTTAAAGTGCTGGCTAATGTCAATACTCATTCTGCAAAGCCATTGGAGAAACTATGGAGGAAAACTCTGCCAGGGGATATAAAGCCTGAGACACCTGCCCTAACACCAGAAACCCTTGCGGTGCAAATTTCTGGAGACAGGGAGAGGATTTTAGGGAGAGAGCACCATCTGTGTGTCTTGACCCTCAGCATGCACCACAAGCACTGCTGGAGCCAGGAAAGCAGGTGAGATGAGCCTTCGGGCTGGCTCCAGAGCTGTTTCTATGCTCAGCATTAACGATGATAAGCCATCAGTGCGTGGCAAGGGCTGGGGGAGATGAGCTCTGACTGCAGGGGTTACTGCGATCTCCACTGCCACACAAACACGTCCACCACACAGGGGTGGCTTGGCCGGCCCAGGCAGGGGCTGCACTGCCATGTCCCTGTGATTAGGGACACTGCAGCAGCACACAGCACCTTAGGGAGGGCTTCGTGTGCCTTGCCAACCCACCTTGGGCAAGATTCTATTTTATATTCTCAGTCCTTTTTTTCTAACGTTTCACTCTTTCCCCCTCTGGGCTTCCCAGACCAGTGTTTGCCTTTGGCCTGGATCCAGAATTCCATTGTCACTAGTTCCTATTATCTTCCCAGACCAGCAGACCCAGCCAAACCCATTACTGAAACACCAGTGAGGACGAGAGTCCTGTGTGTACTTCACCTTCCAGGCCTTTGCACCCCTCACTATCTCCATGGTGAATCAGGAACCTGCGCCAGAAAAATCACTCAGTTAAAAACCAGCAGACCAGACCTTCTCCTGCATCCCACCTCCAGGGAAAAGGGAGCTGGGGATCTGAAGCTGGCTACTGGCAGGAGCAAGGGGATTCAGCTGGGGCTGAAATACTCCAGTTGGCAGAGTATGACTGATTTCATCCAACTTCAGCAAAGCAAAATATACCCAACCAGGATGTACAGAGATGGACACTTCAGGGGATGCAGTCTGCTGGAACCCAGGAGGGATGAGATGGAGGCATCCCAGCACCAGCAGCCCCAAAGTGACCCAGAGGGTGAACAGGTGTGACCCCTCTGGGGACAGGGAACATCAGTGATGGGATCCAACAATGTTTGTGTGGTCATGGTGTCTCCAGGGTCAAAGGAAAACTCCATTGTGACACCACTGGACCTCAGAACCCTGGAGGCCTTGGTGGAGGAAGGGGAGCTTGAGGGGGTTGGGGTTGTTTCTTGGAGGTGAAGGCACCCAACAATCACGCTGGGGGGCTGTTACCCACTTCTCCAGCTGCAGCCAGCCATGCTGGGGACATGTGGCCAGGAGAGGGACGAGGCCTGCGCTTCGTGAGCTCTTGAAGCCTCCCCCAGCTCCTGCTAAAGAGGTGAACAAAAGATGGGGAAACTGAGGAGAAAAGGACATACTCTGTGGGTGTGCTGAGCAGAAAACAGCATCCTTACCTCCCTGCATGGAAGGATGTGGAACATGGCAGAATTAGGGCAGGCAGGGATCTCCTCTTGGACTCAGAGGGTGACTGAGGACACCTGAACTGTCCCCTTCAGATGCTGCCATTCTCTTCCTCTGATGGGCTGCAACAGGAGAGAGCAGGGGATGCTCAGATGGAGTCCTCTGTCCCATGAATTGAGAGGAACACCACACCAGATCCACAGAGCAGTATTTAGTCTTTAAAAAACACCAAGCCTTGACCAGGTTTGGATGCATTTCATCAAAAGACCGATCTTGCCTAATTTTGGGTGCACACACGAGGACATCTCCCTCTGAGCTGATCCATCCTGACTTCCTGGCTCATTCAGCCCAGTTCACGTGACCAGTGCAGGTACATAGGTGGGGCTGAAATAAACCCAGAAAGCCTGGGTTTGGTGAGCTGAATCACACCTAGGAGTCCAATTTCTGTAGCTGCACGTGAGCGTAGTGCAGCCATTGGTTCAGAAAAGAGATTCTCTGCTACTACAATGATGCAAATAGTAGTAAATGCTGGTGATGAGCCAGGCAGATGAGATCTCAGCTCCAGGAGGAGAGCCAGTCACAGGCCTGTGTTCACAGGCACCGTTGGAATGAGCTGAATTCCACAAGTTATTTCTCTCTGCGCACTGTTATGTACCAGTTTGCAGCTGGAGCCCAAGGATGCTCTGGCAAGGGTTGTGTGCTGCTGACAGCTCTGCACTGGTGTCAGGACAGAGAAGCCCTTCATCCCCACTGCATTTTATGCAAATTAATATTAGAATAAATAATGCAACATGGAAAGAAACTATTTCCAGAAATGTGAAACTCTCATGTTCTCCTGTGCTTATATTAAAGGGATTACACTCCATTTCCTTCTTAATACAGCTAATGCTCTATGGGAAGCCCTCAGGCCAGGGATTAAAGCACTTATTCAATTAATTAGGAGCAAACTTCTGCCTTAAAGTCAAACACACAAATATCAGTAAGTCCTCGAGAGTGTCTTCCTTCCTGGGCAAAGAAAATGGATCCTATTTCTGGTGTAAATGAAACCAAGCCTAGAATTACCAGGAATAATATAAATTAAGAAGAATCACTTTTAAAATATCACAATTCTGTAACACAGCAGAGTAAAAGAGGGACAGTCCCATCACCTTGAACTCAGCACTGGAATCTCCATCATGGGGAGCAAAATCAGGTCCTACAAGGATAATATAAATGAGATACAATTTTAGGATGTAACATTGGCAACTAGCACCAAGCTGCAGGCACAGCAGTGTTTGGGAATATTTGAAGTTAGGGGTGAAATCTTGGCCCTGGAAAACACGAAAAAAAAAATGCTTGTTCGGTAGGATCCAAATTTCACCTAGGGTGTCTGATTCATTTCTGAGATAGGAGACAATTTCCAAAACCTGGCTCCAAATCCTAATCTTTCCCGATGATAGCTTGATCCTTCCGTCTTCTTGCAGGCACAGCTCACATGAAATTAAAAGGCATTTTGCCAGAATAGTTTATGCAGGAGCAGCCTACTGTTGCTATTCAGTTTCCCATTTCTTCTTCCCAAATATCAAAAGATGGGGCTGATAGTTGCCAGCATAATCCCAATTAGAAGTGGATAGGAACCAAACTCCCAGCTCTCACCTTCCTCTGCCTCCGAGACAATTTATTTGCCTCCTCGTTGCTAATGCAGATCTAGAGAAAGCTGTGCCCTGCATGGCTGCTCTTTGTGTAGCTGTCTGCACATCCCTGAGACAGAAGATAGTGTTCAAGACCAAACAAACACCTGGAGGAGGAAATTGTTCTTAAATAATTGGTTTATTTTCACAATACTCTGGGGAGACGATGGCTCAGATTCCCAGACTCAGGAGCTTAAACCACTCACCTGAATGGCAGCACCCTTGTTTCTCAAGGCAGCCATAACTCCGAGCATCCAGGGAGGTTTCCAGAGGGTGCTGGTGCTTTTGGCCTCTCCATATCAAGCTACATGCATTCACAGAAGCAAAGCACAAGTCAGCCAGGACTAAAAAGTCAAAGGCAGACAATTATGTGTTTTAGTAGCACCTTGGGAGAATTTGCCAGTGGGCCCAAATGTGTGATAGCTGAGCTCGGGTCCTTTACAGTCAGATAGGAAGAGTTTAAGTTAGAGTCAAGGATCTTAATTATAATGTAAAACAACGAGATTTTTGTACCTGACCTGTGCAGATCCTTCCTGGCATCTTGCTGGTCATTCCCCCTGTGCACAGAGCGGGGAACTTCCCTCTGGAAAGTCAATCTCATAGCCTCAGTGAGACTACAGTTGCATAGAGGACATGATGCAGAGACAAATTTCACCTCAGTTTGACCCTAACTTAGCATTTTCGCTGTCCTTTTCCGCCTGTGAAACACAAAAGTTCTCCCTAAGCCGGTACTGCCCTTGTGCAAGGTGCTGCTCTGGGCACTGGCAGGGTTTGGGGGAGCCATCTCAGCTATTAACAATTCCATGCACAAAAACATGGCCAAGCAGGACATACCTCCTTGTCATCCCAGCCCCTGACAAGTGCTCCTTGGGCCAGGAATAAGATTCATTGCCCCCATGAGGATGTTGAAAGAGGGAAGTGAGGGGTAAGCAGGACCCCCAGAGCGTGGAAGAGGCAGGGTGTAATCTGGGAATCTCCATTCAGGTTATCACCACCAGGAGCCAAAGTGCAAAGAGGGGACTCTTCTTCAAGTGTTGACAGCCCATTCTGTCAGCAGGAGGTCAGCCACCTATTTGGGTCTAAAAACATGAACTTTGGTGGCAGTGCAGCAGTCCAGCACGGGCACGTTTCCCATGGAGTTGTTTCATCCTTCTCTCCTGTTTCCTTGATAAACTGGTGGGGGCATTTATGGCATCTTGTGAGCAGAAACAAGCAGCGTCCTTCAGTCTATATCAAATCCTGTTGCTCTCTTCCAGCCACCTAAAGCACTTACAGGACTGAGCCCTCAAAGTCAAGCCCCTTGTTACACAGACACTCCTCTGTGCAGAAGACAAGGGCAGCTGGTGAACTCAGTGGTGGTGTTCCAAATCTTTGGGCAGTTCCACTGTAACCTGCTAAAACAATCAATTGTTTGTCCCTGATTAACCCCCAAAAATCATCCATCAGCAGAGGATGGCTGAAATCTCATCACTGCCTAAGTGATGTGTCCTGTGATATAAATCATGGCATATTTATGCACCTGTGTAAGGCAAATATATACAGGTATTGTTGGAGAGCCTAAATCTGCTCCCTAATGCCATTGTTTAAACAGCCCTTTAACCACATCACTTTTCTCCTCGTTAGGTTAAGTTGCTGGAGGTGAAAAAGTCCTTCCAAAATGGTTTTCACTCACTCACTCAGTCCAAAGTAAACATGCCTCTGGGACCATTATGTGTATCAGGTATCCCAGGCTTTGTTAAGAGCTTGCCTGTTAGGTAAATTCTGCTCCTCTTTCTCCTTGGAAGAGGCAGGTTAAAATTAGAGACAGGCTCACAGGAGTAAAGCAGAGCAGCATTACAGAGAAATAGGAAAACCAGACAAAATTCAGAGCAGTGCACACAAGTGACCCAAGTCTCAGAGAGTCTCTTGAACTAAAGTAGCTCTGGTTAAAATATGACATTGGCTTGACTTATGCCTGTCACTTGTGATCACTTGTGGCAGATCTCTTGGTCTGTGCTGGACATTTTCACCAGCAGCCAGCAGAGCCACCCTAAAGAGCCGAGAGCCCAGAACAACAAGCACAGCCTTTGCTAACAATACGTAAAGAGGAAATGTGCATTTTTAGCACATCATGAAAACCCTCCAGCTGTATGCCCACAGTCCTGGAGGAGCTCCTGGGCTTTTCTTGAGTGTCACCTCACATTACAGCCATATTTGCTTCTTAAAGGCAAGTCTGGCAGGACAACGACCACTATGAATCAGCTCATCCAGACTTCATCCACACCAGACTACAGTGAAGAGGAGCTTTTCCACTGACTGCTCCAAGGTTTAGGCTGGCTATGCCACTGGGAGATTCTCTCACTGCAGCCATTAGAGCCGTTCAGCTCATCTAAACTTGTCGGGGAGAATAAAGCAACCACCTGCTTCCAGTGACAGGAAAAGTAAAGTGAGATCAAACACAAGCAGGAGGAGAGAATTTAAGCAATGCGAGAGGTGGCTGCATGTCATTTCAGGAGTCACCTTTGGTCTTTGATCTGTGCTTAGGAAGTGGGCACCTCCTGGATCAGATGGCCACTGGAGAAGTGTGCCACTGAAGGCATCCCACCTTGAAGTCTCAAGTGTTTGCTTTCCCCAGGGATCCTCCTTCTATTTCTGTCGCCATGTAAATCATCTGCCCTAAGATTTCCTTCAGAAAAGCCAAATAATACAGATTAGGGAGCAGGGACCAGGACTCGTGTCCTCCCCTAACAATAGGATCGCTCACTGCGATTAAGTTGAGCCTTCTCTTTTAAAACTGTATTATACATGCACAGGTAGGTTCCCTAGAGATCAGGGACTTTTTATAAAAGCTCCTATGCAAACAAAAAAGCCCTGGCCCTGAAAAGGTTACAGTCTAAACACAAGACACATCAAGATTTTGACTGGAAGGATTTTAAAGATGAAGCACTTTGAGACAAAGCCAGCTACAGATCACACAGAAAATCTCCGGCAAAACCGTGGATAAATCCCACTTTGCTGAATCCTCACTTCTGCTCTTAACAGCTCCTTGGAGCACTGCCTGGGTTTTGCTTACAAAGCACTTGTTTTAGCAGCCCACTTTGGGGAATAAAACACTATGCCATTTTCATGTGGCGAGAACATGCAGGCAGCTTTCTGGAGGCCGAGATTCACAGCAGCCATGCATGCAGATATTGACCAACCCTGGGCACGCAACGAAATAAACCCTCTGCATTTAGTTTGTTGATGCCTTCAGTGAGCGTTAACAAGTGGAAAAATCACGGGGAAGAGAGAGCCTGGTCTCAGGTTACCCCACAAATTGGTTAAGGCTGCAGAGGGGATTACAGTCCCAGAGCCATCCTAAGCACGGAGATGTCATTACGGCAAAATCAAAGGTAACCATGGGGCTTGGCAGGTAACTGTCAACAGCCACGGGAAAGAGCTGGCCTGGGAAGGAGCTCCACGTCAGGATGAAATTCAGTCACCTTTATTTTCATTTCAGGTGAGGGGTCAAGCAGAAAAGCTATCCCCAGCGGCCTTTATTTACAGTTTTCAAGGGAGCGGCTGATGAAGCATTTAGAGGAAGAAGGATGAACCTGCTCGCCCCTCACTCAGGGAGACCAGCCTGATGACAGACAGAGGATGCTGAAATGGCACAGGATCTGGGAAGGAGCCTTTTATGAATGAAATGGCTGTAGTGCTAATGAAGTCGCTCACAAAACTCCCAGTGACTTGAACGGGGCCAGGATTTCACCTGTAATATTTGCAGGGAGCCCAAGGAAATTATCTGCCCACCAGGACACTTTCTGCAGCACAGGAGCTCACTCCCAGCAGTGGTAACAACACACAGCCCCACAAGCACATTTCAAGGCATTTCTTCAACTTTTTTCTTTTACATTTCTTCTCTCCATCCTCCCTAGGCAACCAGCCTAAATTTCTAGAAAACCACTACATGATAATTTTTTTCCTTCTAGACATGTTGAAAATTTGCTACAAAAACCTTGCAAGGTTTTTGTACTTCTCTGGATCTCTTGCTGATGAACGAATACAGAAGCTATAAATGGTTTTGTGTTGTCAAGTCAGAGCAGCTATATCCATGCTGGAAACAATACCAGGGACTCTTCTGTGTTCTGAGCTCCCATCCACACAGCCCAGCCAGCACTCCCAGTGACAGACTGGTCCCGTGGAAACTGCCCACTGGAGAAGTTTATAGCCTCTGAGCCATGCCTGGGGATGGGAGAGTACTGTAGATCCCAAAACATGCCTGGTCCATGCTAAAAACTGGACAGCATGGATCATTGCCGGTCACTGGCTGGGCCCATGGCATGGTCCTGCTCCATGCAGCAGTGGAAACAGAACCACTGTGCATGTTCTGGGCATCCAGTGTTCTCCTGGGTTGCTATCAGGTGAATGGAAGATGACTTGCAAGGGAGTTTTAAGTCCTCACAGCTTCCAGCTGGCCCGCACGGGGAGGAGGGGGTGATGGCATCCCACAGGAACCCCACAAGGCACAGCTCTGGCTCCTCCGTGGACTGTGGGTTGCAGCCAGGCCTCCTGCCATTCCCAGAAATCCCCACCCAGACAGTGAAACAGACAACAAAGAGCAAAATTTCTCCTTTTCTACTCAAGCACTGGAAACCTTCTTTCACCCTCCCTCCTCTTTAAAGGCCTAAACCCAACCAGCAGCCAGTTTTGCAAGGGTTAACCAGCATGAAATGAATGTGGAGAGACAGTCCGGGACCGTAATCACTTATTATTTTCAGGTAATATGCTTTATCTCCGACTAATCTCCTCATCTGGAGAAACACTCACTGCAGACAAGAGTCACTGAGGTTATCTCTGATGATGGGGCTCCACAGGCTGCTGGCTGCGAGGGACCGAGGAGAGGCCAAGGAGAGGACTTCAATTATGGCCTGAACTATGCTCTGGTAGCTGAAAGGCCATTGTTTAATCTACTAGAAATCATCTATTTTAGCAGATAAAGGGATTACTTGGGTTTTCTTTTCCCCAAGAACAGCATGTTATTCCAGCTACTAATGGAACATTTGGTATTTAATTAAAGAAAAAGCACGGGGAGAAGCAACGCAGGCATCAACATCACTTCTGGGGAAATTCAAATTGATTGTCACCCTTTGATGCTGCTCAATCACCTCTATCTCACTCACCCTTCCTACAGCCCAGATTAAATCATCTGGTTCTCTCCATCCTGAACTTTTTTTTTTTTCCAAGGGACCCCATCCAAAACTTTGGGACTATGTGATGTGAATTCACCGCTCTGCAGGAACCTCCTGACTTGTAAAGAGCCAGATTACACTCTCCTTGTCAAGAGGAGAGTGTGGAGATTTGAGTTGGGTTTTG
This sequence comes from Oriolus oriolus, assembly GCA_013400235.1. Lineage (NCBI taxonomy): Eukaryota > Metazoa > Chordata > Aves > Passeriformes > Corvidae > Oriolus > Oriolus oriolus. Next base: position 418,479 of record VXBT01005528.1, read on the forward strand.
CCTCCTCCACACGCTTGGTGCTGGTTGCTGTCTGTCGGGGCTCTGTCTGCCCGGCCCTCAGAGTGACCTGGGCACACAGGTCCCACCACTGGAAACTCAAAGTGGCTTCACTGCTCGAGGATGAAGTGCAACTGCTGCATGCAAAAATCTGCTCTTTGTCCCTTTTCCCTCCCAGTTCCCTTGTCTTTGCCATCTCCCATTTTCAGAGAGGTTTGCCCTTTGTTTTTTGTCCCACAGGCTAATGACCACAAAGGGCAGTTACCAGCCATTCTCAAGTGCTCCTCTGTGCTCAGCAAATACAGGTTCCTTTTTTTATGTGCTCCACCCCTTTGATCCACAGACTGTGGACCCAAAGGGTCTGTGAGGGAATATTGAGCAGTAGCTGCTCACAGAGGCAGGTGCAAATGAAGGATGTAAGGGTCCACACCTCTGCTGAGAAAACTGTAAACAAAAAATCCAAATGAAAAGCAATGAAATCACTTCTGTTGACATCTGGATCTTAATCCTCTTCCCTTTACCAGCATAAAGAACAGGGTGTGTTCAAAGAGGTTATCCATCCATGCAGCAGTCAGAGCTTCCTCACAGAGATGACTTTTTGCACATCCTCCTGCTGACTGTCCCAGTCCTGGCACAGTCCCACAGTCGGTGACACTTCATTGCAAACACCAGATGTCTTCTTCTGTTTCGCCTTCCCAACCATTCCTTTCTTTGCACACAAAGCAAGCACAGGGACCAACTGAGTAGCCTGATTTTTGCTTCCATCATTTCTCTGTGCCTTTTCATGGCTGTTTCAGTTGATCTACGCCCACATGTGCCAGCTACATCCTCTTTCAGATCTCTGTGAGGGATCTGCTGCTGACCTGTGTGATAAAATGTCTCAGGTAAATGGGGCTGTCCATCTCGTCCACCCGGCTGCTGCCTGTCTGTGTAGTTCTCATCCTTTCTCCCTCTCCTCCTGGCCTTTGCCTGGCTCATGCCAATGTTTGATCTGCATCATTCATTACGGGACACATCAGCCTGACTCTGCACATCTGATGAACCAGCACCACCACTGGAGATGTGATCATCTTCAGGTTTTTGATCTTCTGTCTTTGCCCCAAGTCTTTGGTGACTCTAACTCCATCCTTCACTTTCTACAGGCAGCTCCAGAAGTTACTGTGAATTATCAAGTCACCCTGTCTGCTACCAGTCATTGTGTTGAACCAGTTGTTCAGCTTGTTCTTGACCAGGACTGCTGACCTCACCTCTTCATAATGTTTTTCAGCAGCTTCTTATACATATCATATAGCCCTAGGACACTCCACACACCTATTGCAACATACCAGGTCAAATGACTTTTTGAAATTGTGCAACTGAAGAGCTGAAGCGCTTCTTGATACCTCTGAACTTGCCAGGGATCAGCCTCTTGCACTGGTTTTGCTGTACTGTTCCTCTTGCTTTGTGGAAATGAATCTACATTCTGAATCCTCCAGCAAGAAACACAGTGAGGAATTTGCTTGGGTGTCAGGAAACATACAAAATTTGGAAGGTCACTTGTAGGAGCTCACCTACTAGAACACTTTTCCTTGTTTAAGGGATCTTTTATTTCCTGATAACATGTAGGTGCCTGGTTGGGCCAGTGACCCATGCCACAGCCACATGGATCCATTCTCAGCCCCTCAGAATTCTCAGTCTCCTGACCTTTCATAGGGTTATAGAATGGTTTGGCTTGGAAGGGACCTTAAAGATCATCCAGTTTCAACCCCCCCTACCATGGGCAGGGACACCTTCCACTAGACCAGGTTGCTCAGAGCCCCATCCAACCTGGCCTTGAACACTTCCAGGGATGGGGCAGCCACAGCTTCTCTGAGCATCCTGTGTCAGTGCCTTACAACCCTCACAGCGAAGAATTTCTTCCTAATATCCAATCTAAACCTGCCCTCTGTCAGTTTAAAGCCCCTTGTCCTGTCATGACATGCCCTTGTAAAAAGTCCCTCTCCAGCTTTCTTGTAGGCTCCCTTCAGGTACTGAAAGGCTGCAATAAGGTCATCTCGGAGCCTTCTCTTCTCCAGGATGACCAATTCCAATTCTCTCAGCCTTCTTTGCACCTCTGCTAGCAAGATCCTCTTTTCAACCTGCTTCTGAAGCATTATAATCTCCCAAACAGTGCGAATCTTTACATTTATTGGTGGGTCATCTTTACAAACTCTGGTAATATTTCCCCCATCTCTTCCTCCTGACCTTCTCTGCAAGCAGGGAGCTTTCTTCAACATTAATGCTGCAGAGGATACACTGGTTCTTCTTCCATAACGTCGAATGTAAAAACCCATCCTGACTTGGACTTCCACAGGAATGTTGTAATGCTGCCTTGCTTTTAAACCAATTCTCCTTGACTACCCTTGATATTTTCACTTTTGCTCCATGTATGCCTGCTCAGGATATGTCTTTTTACCAATGCATCCTGCTGAGCACTGGCCAGGTGGAGAATGTCTTCCAGCACTGCGGCTCAGTGGTTGCCTGCTTTCTTTCTCACCAAGCAGTGTTAAATAAATGTTGAGATAGGTGATGAGACCTTGGCTGCAGAAGACCCCAGGGGAAACACAGGTCTTGCTCTCCCCCTCCTTGCTAATTTTGGTCCTCCTAAATGCCAATCAGAGCTTCTCAGCTCTGTTGCCTGTTTAGTTTGCACTTGCACTTCTTTTTGCTTATGTGGAGTCTGTAGAGCCTCATGAAAGCCTGCAGGCACTTGCCATATCTGTCCTGGTTAGCACTGCCTTTGCCAGTCTTTGACACGTGCCAGTCAGTCACAAACGTCAGTCCCTGGGCACAGGAGTGGTTCACTCCCAAGGTCAGGCTTAGGCACGCCTTGACTGGTAGCAGAATCACCTGAAATTCTTCAAAGAAATCAAGGAAGTTCTTCCTTGGCATCTGTCATATGAGCCCATAGAGCTGGGAGCATCAGGGAACCTGGTCCACAGCCCTGAACAGAAAGGCTGCTTTCTGTAAGGTGACAAATCTTGGGTTTACCAGGGTTTTCTTTTTATGAGTGTGATTCCTGCTGATGCTTCTCTTGTGTTTTGCATCACTGCCTTAAAACAAAGTTCTCCTGTGTGGTGTCACTCCCTTGTCTGTCCACCTGATTTTCAGAAGCACCCAGTATTGTGCTGGTACATCTCTAACTGCCTCATTAACAGTGGGATTTTACCCAGAGTGATCTCAGATTCCTGTTTCTGCTGGCCACAGCTTCCATCAGCAGCAATCCTTTTGCTGGACCACTTCCCCCCATCAGACACTGAGTTGGAGATACCAGATAGCATCTACGTGGCCAAGAAGAGTGAACAGACTTCAATAATGGTTCTTTACAGTAGCCTTAAAGTGTCACTGTGGCCAGCTATCTCTGTGTGACCAGCAGAATTGAGCACCTTCTCTCTGTCCTGCTTCAGTTCTGGCCCCCGATTCCTGCTCTGACTTTGTCCTTTATCCTCACGCTCCAGCTCTTGCATGGATATTTATAGACTACAAACAAGTCACTCATAATATTCCCTTCCTGTAAGTAATTAAAGAGAGTTCCTTGAGCAGCTTCAAGGCGTAGCTGCACACTGTGTGATGGTATCTGCTCACAAACACGGTCCCAGTTTTAGTTTAAATCCCACAGAGTACCTGTATTGTATTTAACTGGGTAACAAACAACTTCACCCCTGTTACTTTACCCTGCTACTCATGATTTTATAGGTGCCACCACAATTTCATAGAGCATCAATATGAAATTATTACAATTTCTTATTCCCATGCCTCATTCACCCCAAAAGCACAACAAGGAACAGCTGATTGTTCTCAAGAACTACAATAATATTTAAAAAAATTAATAATTTCTGAGACCGACTCCATCACCTCTTCAATCTCAGCTTTTTTTACTAAATGTGTCCTTTTCCATATCAAAAAACACCTTGCCCACTTGCCCCCCATTCCCAGGCAGAGGTAGCTCTGTGCCAGTGAACTGTTCTCTTCCTTATTTAACACTCCATAGCCTCAGTTTTAGACTCCTTAACATTTGGTAGAAAATTATTCTTTATTTTCCCCCTAAATCAGTGACAGAAACAGCATAATGAACCAATTTCCACAACGTTTCCCTGAGATTCAAGGATTCATTTTTCACAGTGACATCCTGAGGTCTTGGTTTAACCAGATGGATCCACCTAATTTGCACGACGGTGATTTTATACCAGTTTGTAAAATCCACCTCCAAGACAGAACCAATCAAACACTTTCAGAAACCAGTCACATCAAGAGTTGCTCCCTCTTGCTGGAGAACAACAGCAAATAAATTTGACAAGGTCTGTTTTCTATCTACACACACTCAGTGGCACTGGGTCATTGTCTTCCTTTAAGAAGGAAATTAATCATTAATTGGGTGATGCACCCACCTATTTCTTGCCTTTAGCAGTGACTGGCTGACAGTTACAGCATCACCCAAATCATTTGCCCAATCCTCTTAAATAAGGAGCCCATATCAGCTTTCTTAGTGCTCTAAAATCCTCCCAGCGTCCCAAAATGAAAAGCCAGCATTAATGCCCACATGATAAGTTCCTGGTTCAAATAGTTCCGAAACCCTTGGCTGTAAATTACCAGCACTGGCTGATAATGAAATATTTCATTTATGTGGTTGCTATTTAACATAATCCCTAGTTATTAATGGAGCCCAAAATGCTCTTTCACCAGCACCTGAAACTAACACACTATCTGATTTTTTCTGCCCCAGACAAACACGGAAAAGAAATACTAATTTAATACTCCTCTGTTTCCTTGTGGTGATGGTGATGGCAGCCACTGCCTTTATCTACTAATAGTTTTGATTATTTTTACCTTAGCTGACCATAAATTTATGTTTTTCTGTTTCTATCACTCGTTCCAGAGCGGAGGTGGCTTATCCAGATGAATTAGGCCCAGAAGAGATTGGCCCTTACCTTACCCTGTAGGAGTGATCAATGTAGAGTAACCAGCCCAGAGCACCAAGCTCTATTTCAAATATCCCATTACACATAAAAAACCATTTTAAAAGCACGGAGATGCTTTATTTCAGCCCAGGCCAACTTCTTGCTTTAAGCAGGAGGGAAGAAGCCCCTTGCTTAACACTCCTCCCAGAAAAGACACAGCCCAATAGTACCAAGTCAGGCACACGTCATTGCAAAATGGACTTTCTTACTGCTGCAAAAATAAAACAAGGAAGGATTACATTCATGGGATCAGAGTGAGGATTTTGAAATACTTTTTATGAATCTTAAGCCCGAGGAGAGGCTGGAGGAATGCAGGGAGCTGAGAACTTCCGCAAACATGTTTCCAAACCCCTGGAGCATGTGCCTAATCCAGCCACAAACAGGTGACTTCCTTCTGTCTCCCACCAGGTTCCTTTTCCCCCCAAAACACAAAAGTCAGGATTCTCTCCAAGTTTTGGTAAAATCACTTCTGATAGGCGGAGTTACTGAAGCCTGGCCACAACCCTCAGTCCCTCAAAACTGTGACATTCCCACTTGCAACTGTCTCATTCCCAAAGTGTCTATTTAATCCCACTTTTATTAGGAGCACAGCTCGGGGTAGTTTACAGGGGTTACAAACAATGAAGCTTTTATCAAAACTTCGGCTAATCAGTCGCTAACAAGCTCTCACTTAGGAAGGGGCTAGGCAGGCCCAGGCTAAAACTAACCTGAGGGGATAAGAAAAAGGGGGAAAAAAAAGGGATTGGGAAGAGGATCTTCTTCTCAAACCGGATTAGTGCCCCAGTCAGCCACAGAAACACTTGTGCAAGCACAGCAGCCATAAAAAAACAGTGAGAAGTGGACACAGAGTGGAACTGCTCCTCTCAACCGTGGTGTTTGCTCCCAGCAGCCTAAAGTGCTGCAGCAATTACAGCTTGAGATGAACTATGATTTATTCCTCGCTTTGTGGCCATGTCCAGGGGTTCCATGACACTCAGCAGCATAGAAATGCACTCAGAAAATATTAATATAAATATTCCAAAATGCTAACCCTCGGTCTGCAGCCTGCAGAGTTTAACAGAGGCCATGAACTTGAAATAAAACTAAACCAAGCCTGTTGCTGGTAGCCTGAACATCGTGGGATGAGAACACCTCCCCAGGAAATGTTGTAGAGTCTGAAAAATCAAGAAAAGGTTTGAAAACCTCTGATCTTATCATAAGGTAAGTTGGCAAAATTAGATGTCCGGAACTTCAGCCCAGTAGATGACTAGATACAGAGAGGGAGGAATATACATCATTCTGCTTAGGTAAGGGATAAAAATTACTTTTACCTGTGTACACACACACAGAACACCCTTCTCAAATTCACAGCAGTGAAACATCTATTGCACACCATCAGATATTCTCTGTTAGCCATTTGCAGGACAAATCAGGGGTTGAGTGGAAAAAAGAAATGCTCTTATAGCATATTAATAGGTGTAAAGTACCCAGAACAGGGAGGAATATGCTTGGCTCGAAGGAAGGGAGTTACACTAGATCTTAAATTTAATTTGAGCTGCTCTTAGTCAATTCCTTATTGTTCTTGAGGGTGGAGACACTGGAGTACTTCAAGAGAAAAGATAATTTTTCCATCTCGCCTCTGAGGATGAAGAATTCATTCCCAATTTCACTGATCACTCAGGAGAAAGATATAAAAGAATTCTTAAGGAGCAGACTGTATGTGGACCACAGAGTTACCACCTTGCTCCTTGCCAGCCCTGGGGAAAAAGTGAGACTTAGATTGCAAGTACAGCCAAAACAAACCCATGGCTCCTGCTTCACTGCAGAAATTTGGAGCCATTGAAGGGATCCTGGTTTCTCTATCCTCCTGGTAAAGCCAAGAGCAGCCAATATGGGCTCTTATGTTCTGTTCCACCGACACATACCTGTGCCTAAAGCTCAGCATCCTTGGGCAACGGAGAGAGATCCAGGTGGGTGCAGGTATCTGTTCCCACTGCTGGGCTGGGCGCTCAGGTCTGAGGCATTTTCGGGTTTCCGTGTTCAGCTGCACACACCTGAGATGCACAGCAGGAAAGTGAAGCCTGTACCTACATGTTCAGAGGAGCAGGGCCTCAGAGGCAAAGCCAGTGTCTTCCTGTGGGGGAAAACTGCTGCTGCCTGCACGACAAGGACAGGCACAGCACCCAAGCCAACAGTGGGGACAGCACCAGGCAAGGCTGGGGAGGACCTTGCTCTCCTGCAGCACTTGGGAAGCCTTGAAACGCTTTCCAAGGCAGCTGGCTGGAGAGGTTTGCACTTAATCACAGCTGGCTGGGGATACAGCTCAGCCCAGCTCGAGGTGCCACGGGCTCCTCTACCCAGCACACCTCACTGCCCACTCACAGAGCCAACAAAGCTGCTGAAACCCAACCCCAGATCTGCTCCCAGTGATGGACGGTAGCCTCAGACTCTTACCTTGAAACTTATTTCAATTTTGTGTTTCGTCATCTCCTTCCAGCTCCCCGGTGCGTTTCTGTAAGGCAAACGTCTCCCAGGGCTCTCTGGAAAAAAAGCAGCACTTAGAAAGCAGAGAGGCAGAGTGCTGGATCCCTTCATGCTCTCTTCATGCCTTGGCAGAAGGGAACAGCAACAGGTCTGTACTGAGAGCTGATGATGTTTCGAGGCAACGCTGCACGCTACTTGCAGGATAAACGCATTAAGAAAATTAAATGTTTTTACAGCCGTCACACCATCAAAGCTTTATTCTCTCCACTCTTTAAATTAAGTGTTGGTTTGCATATCCATGCCATCCCAGCTATGTAATAACCTCTCTAAAGCTATTTTTGTTTCACATTCCTTACTATTTGGTAAAGCAAGCTGAAGTTTTCTGAGGACACGCATTTTTATTAGAGCTAATTCAGCATTATTTTCTAACCCGTTTCCTTTGTTGGAGGCAGAGAAATCAGCTAAGGGAAGCTCGAAGGCAGCACCCCATGCCTGTGAGGGAAACTGCCTTCCCCGCCTCGCCATAGCCGGGCTGTTCCTCTAGATGGCTCTGCCTTTGCCCAAAAACATCAAATCCCTGGAGCAAAACCCTCAATTTCGAGTGATACAGCGATACCACTGACTGCTCCTCTCCCTCCTGCAACGATCGCGGGGGTTTTGATAAACACAGATTTGTTATAATTTTAGAGAGTAATATTTTCGGCTTATCTCTTCAGACTCAGAGGGAAATTGCTTTTTAAAGGTCTACCTGTTTCTTGTCCTTTAAATGTCCTTTCTAGCTGTGATTTCCCCATAAACAGCTTGGTTTGGATGCCTGTTGTCCCGTCAGATTTCAAACCGGCATTTTCCAGCGCGACCCTGCTCTAAAAAAGATGAGGAGCTGTTATAAATCTCAAAGGCAAGGAAGCTGAGAAGGGAAAAGGCACCTTGTGAAACGTAATGTAAACTTTTCTCCTGCTGTTCTGGGTATCCAAATACACACGGGAAGTTCTTTCCTCAAGGGATGCAAAATAAAATCGGCAACAGCAACAGTGATGGAAACAAAATAACAACAGAAAAATAAAAAAACACACGCACACACACAAAATCCCAACAAAACAAAAAAACCCCAACAAACCCCTCAAACATCTCTCCTTATGATTAAAGGAGAAAACCCCAAATCCTAATTTTTCAACCCAGTCACTTTTAAGTTATTCTCTGTCTCAAAACGAAATACGAAGTTGAAAATTCTTCGGCTATTATATCCCTGCTTAGATCACACAGGCGATGAAAATTTGGGATTGGAGACAGCTCGGGAAAGCTTCACTGGTTTACATGTGCATTTATAACTATTTTATGAAAAGCATAAAACGCAAAGACTTTTTCCAAATGCTCCTCTCTGCCCCAAATCCTGTTGTCAGACCAAGACACCCGGCGCTTGCAGAGAGCGCTTGGTGTATACACCAGGAAACGGCATTTTTGGGCATTTTTACCAGCAGAAAACTGAATAACAACCCCATTTAAGAACAAGGGATGAAATGTACAATTCATGTATCTGGTAAGCGACCGAGAAAGACTCTAAATCCTCCCGCACCGTTGACCGTATTTTTGTTGTTACACGTGTGCTTTGCCCCGGACCAGAAGATGTGCCGGAGCTGGTCCCTGCGTAGGTCCCGGCTGTCGGGATCATTATGAACACCGGGAGTTTTTTCTCTACAAAAAGATGCGCTTTCCCTCAGGCTGCCCAGGAGCTCTAAGGCGAAAATAACTTTTATTCACTAAATCTCGCGCCGAGCCCGCCAGCCCGTTCCGCCCGCCGTACGAGCGGTGGTGTTTGTTTGTTCAGTTTCGGGCAATTCCTCATCCAAAGCAACTCCTTATCCAAAGCTAATGAACTGCGATCTCGTCTGTTGGGAGACGGGCGGCAAAACTACACTTCAGAAACAGAGTTTAAGCGAATTCCACCCTTGGCTTTCCCGTCGGGGGGACCGCTGCGATGCTCATCCCCCTCCGACCTCAACGTCGCGGCCGAAGGGATCGAGGGCGATCGCATCCGTGGGAAAGCAGGATCGCATCCCTGAGCCTCGGGGCAGTGCGGACAGCTCCGGGGAGGGGGCGCCCGGTACGGGGGCGACCGGGAAGCGCAGGGAGAGACCCCCAGGA
>VXBT01005528.1:429067-471899 GCA_013400235.1 Oriolus oriolus
CCCTTGTCCCTTTCTAGTCGGGCGCTGTCCTGACACCGCGCTCCCCGTCCCCTCGGGGCCAGCGCTATGATGAGATCGCGCTTCTCCATCCCTTCTAGTCGGATGCTGTGATAAGATCACGCTCCCCGTCCCCTCGGGGCCCGCGCTGCGAGGAGACCGCGCTCCCCCGTCCCCTGACCCGGGCGCTGTGATGTGACCATCCCCTTTCGCCCAGCCCGGCCCGGCGCTGCCCCGCGGGAGGTGTAGGCGGGGGCCGGCCGGCCCCAGCCCTCGCCCCCTCCCCGAGCAGCCCGGGAGCGCCGGTTGTGCAAGGCCCGGCTCCTTGGGCCGTGATTCACGGCTCCCCTCCCTGCCCGCCGCTGTCCGGCCCGGCCCCGGGGCACAGCCGGTGCCCAGGAGTGGGCGGAGGCGCGCCCGGACAGCGCTGGTCCGGCCCGGCGGGGCCGGGACGTGCCGGGCTGGAGCCGCTCGGGACATTGTGGGGTCACTGCGCCCGTCCCGACCGTGGGCAGGAAGCGAGTGGGGACGGCTGATGCCACCACAGCGCCTCGCACCAAGTCTTGTGCGAGGGATAGCTTGTCTGCAGCCCCCGCAGCTCAGTGCTGTCTACTGTCCCCTCGGTGTGCCTGAGTGTGCCAGCCCGCCTCTCCATCGGCCTTTCTGAGTGCCATGGCCCGGGCACTGCCTTGTCACCCACTGCTGAGATGGCTGCAAGTGCCCCAGCTTCCGTGAGGCAGCTAGAGCAAGGGGAGCCCCTCTTCACGTTCTCATTAGCCAGGTCTGAGGTAGAGGTGCCAATCCGTTTATGCTTTGGGTTGGGGAGGTTCTCCTCTTCTATGTGGCCTTAAGGTTCACTTGGGCATTGGAGAGATGGAGGTGGAATGTCCTGGAGACAGGTTTTGGATCCATGCACTGGACAACAGAGAGAGGAGGAACAGGTGCAGGAGAGATGTGGGTTCTGTGCCGGTTGGACAAGACATGGATGCTGCTTATCTGTCAGCAGTGGGGCTCGCTGTCACAGAAGCTGACTTTCTGTCTTGTGTCTCCTGTTTTCCACCAGGGAAGGGAAACTACTGGACCTTAGATCCCAACTGTGAGAAGATGTTTGACAACGGGAACTTCCGTCGCAAACGCAAGCGGCGCTCTGAGCCCAACGCCCCCGCGACGGCCGCAGCGGCCTCCTCTCTGGGGGGCCTGAAGGCCGAGGAAGAACGACCCATCCCAGCCACAGGCAAACCATGTGGAAACAGCCCACCCCCAGAGCTGGACCCCTCACCTTCTGCCAGGGACCATCCCAAAAGCTCCTCTCCCTCCAGTATCATTTCATCCACCCCTAGCTGCCTCAGCACCTTCTTCAGCGGCATGAGCTCCCTGAGCGGCGGAGCCAGCCGGCTGACGGGGGGTCTCAGCACTGACCTGCATCACAGGAACTTCTCTGCTGGACAGCTGAGCAGTGGCACTTTCACGCCTTCCAGCAGCTCTTCTCAGGAGGTGCCTTCCCCAGACCAGCTGCAGCGGGTCACAGGACCGTCCCCTGCCTACTACAGCTCCTTCCACCCCAGCAGCGGCAGCCAGGGAGCCCAGTACAACCACTACTACAACTTCACAGTCAACAGCCTCATCTACACGCGGGATGGGACAGAGGTGTAGGGTGCTGGGGCAGCTGGCCAGCCAGCACTGCAAAGGGAATGGGAGTTGGACCATGCGCTTTTGCAAACAGCATTTCAACGCGGACACTTCCCAGGAGTTCTTCCGGGAAGACAGATCTTCTCACCTTTCAAAATAAGAACACCCCTTAAGAACCAGCAGAAGGCAGATGCAAAGTTTTTTTCCCCATCCTGGAAAATGTTAGGTGGTGTAGATGGTTTGCCATCTAAATTCTGCAGGCGTGAACTGAGTTAATGTTTTCAGAGGTTTCTAATCCTGAATGTAGAACAAGAAGTTTAAAAACCATAGCCATAAAGTGGTATTGGCAAGAGCCAAGCATAGACATTGAGTGAGTCTTAGAAGAGAGCAGGAAAAAAAAATGAAGAGATTTCTTATGAAGTGCCTTGTACAATGTATTAAAAAAAAGCTCTTCTGCCAGCAATTGCCTCTGTAAGCCCTTGCTTGTGCCCTGATCCTGCAATATGCGATGCACGGAGGGATACCCTCTATAAACACCCTCCTAAAACCTCCTCAAACCCTTGGAGGGTCTTCCCGTGTCTGGCATATTGTACAGCAGGGCTGTGTCTTGTAAAACAATCTTCTTTCCCTGAGCTTAGTACCAAAGATAACTCTAGCCACGCAGCTTTAGCACAAGAATAAACACTGGGGTATTTTTATACATATTTGTACGTAATGTAACTCTTCTGTACATACGTTTCTATGTGGTTTTATATTTGTAAATTATGCTCTGGAGCTGTACTTATTTATAATGTGTTTTCAACTTTGTTAAAGTTTATTTTACTTCGTTTCCCCCCTTTTTGTTGGTTTTATTTGTTTTGAAATTTTTGTTGGTTTTGTTTTTGTTTTTAGTGTATTACTGAAACTTTTCAGGCTGAACAGCTGTTGGGAATAAAATATTAACAATTGTTAGTTATTGGCCTGGTTGTTCATCAGTATGTTTGAGGTGTTTTAAAACTCTGTGGGAGACAGGTTTTTCTTTCACATTGTTTGGGATAAAAAGGTGTAAAAATTTATGAACAATTTCATCTGTGCAGTAGGACAGAAATAAAACCCTGCTCTGCACCCAAAGGAGACTCATCTGAGCTGGTTTGCAGTTTCTTGGGGTCTCGCTGTTCAGTGTGGGCACTCTTGCATTTTTGTTTGTTTTTCTCAACGCTCTGGATCATAACTGTCCTTTTTCAGCCCGGTTTGGTAAAAAAAAATAAAAACTTGCAGCAGTAAAAGAGGGGGGACTGGTCCCAGCGCGGTGCCGGCTAGCAGGAGGCTCGATCCGTTTTGCACATCAGTTCGGCTGATGGGATTGCACCTGCTTACACTGCCGGCCGGTGAAGAGGTGGGACCAGCCAGCTAGAGGGCCAGGCAGCGCTTCTGAGAACGCTTCCTGATTTCCTCCTACTGGGAAAGGAGAATCTGTCCTCCAGTAGCCATCATGCTAAACAATCGACCCCTCATTCCTGCCGTGTTCACGAGCTGTTTGTCGGGGGCCTTGTGCGGTTAGAGTGTAAATGTGAGTGTCTTCACGAGGAATGTAGCATCAGTAATGAAGTTAAGCATGAAATTGCAGCTGTTTAACATACAGGCATCTGCCGTGATTTAAGGCCGTCCCTGCAGGCTATTCAGAGCACAGAATAGTTGGCAGCGCCTCTGCACTGGCTACCTGCAGAACATACAGGGCAGTGATGCAAGACAAACCACTGGCCTGATCCAAAATATAATGAAGCCATGACGAAACATCAGATGACTTCCATGTGCTTGGGATCGGGACCAAGTACTTGCCCCAGCACTGGCCAACTGCCCTTTGTGCAATCGCTGGGACCAGTGGGCGGGTGGCAAGTCCTGCCTCACCCCCCTCCCCCTCTCCTCTTCCCAGCACAGATACCATCTTCCTGGCTTTAGGGGTAATTCCTCCTGATTTTAATTCCATCTCAGGTGATGCAGTGGCAGTGATAATGGGAAGGAAAGGGCAGACTGCCACAAGGAAAAGCACAAGGTGGCCAGTCTTGTCCTGCTTCAACCCCATCAGGCGTGAAATGGCTTTATTTGGAGTTTGGACTGCCGAGTTTGATCTAAGAGCAGTGGAGGGATTCTCAACACCTCTGAAAGATACAAATCCAGTTCCTAAGTAAGACAAGAATTGCATACTTGTGTATCTAAGGAACCATTGCACCCCTTCTCCACTCTGCCAGCCTGCTCTCAGACCCTAGCAAGCATTGGGCCAGTGCAGGATGCTTGTGTGTGTCCACCTCATGTTCTTCCACCCAGATTTATTTCAGCATTTACCCTCAGTCACTTCCATCAGCTGTGTCTCTGCAGGCATTACACCTAAATGTTTGAGGATCCAAAATCAATGGCAAATTCACGTTGCCACTTCCATCAGCTGTTTCTGCATAGTACCCATAAATCTTTGCTCCTGAAGATCCCAAATCTGGCAGTTTTGTGTTGCTGGGTGGCCTGCACCTGGCAGTACATCCTCAGCAATATGCCATGGCTCAGCACACCCTGTGCCACGTCGGCTGGCAGGGGCATAGCCGGAACCTGCCAGACCAGAGTCAGAGAAGGATTCACCCACCACAGTGCTCCAGCCCCTGTCCTGAGGGGTTGTGGTGGGCTCGAGGGAGGCATTGGCAGGTCTGACTGTCCCCACCTGTCCAGTCATTAGCACCAAACTCTGTTTCTTCCAGCGAAGGCACATCCTTAGCTGTGGCCCCTCCTGCAAAGGAGCCACCCGCGGTGTGCTCAAGGTAAAGGGACGCTTGAGAGGAGATTTCAGCAAATAGACACCCAGTCTGCAGAGGAGTCGAGTGAATGAGCTAATGGCAGCCTTTTAGGTTTCCTTTTGCCATTAAAAGAGACTTCTTTTCAGCGAATTTTGGGAGAGGGAGGGCAAGAGGATTGAGTTTAATGAAAGGCACTTAAAAGCAGCAGGGCTTTTGTCATGGGTTTAGGGATTTGCTGAGATTCCCCGATTGAAGGAGGGGAAAGACAAAGGCAATTAGCCTGCTGTCCCACCCTGAGAGTCCCTCCTCCCCTATAAATGCCAAGGCCATGCCTGGGATGGGCAGTTCTCCATGACAATGAGCCTCTTCCCAGCCTGGGTCAGGTGATGACCCAGAAGCCCGGGGCATAGCCCACTCCCAGGGAAGTCAGCCAAGAATTGTTCCTTCCTTAGGAGAAAGGCTCAAACTTCAGGCCTCCACCCTCTCTGCTCTGTAAACCATGGAGATCACAGCATAAAATGTATCCTTCACAGAACTTCTGGCTTTAGGGGAGCAGCGATTTCGTGCAGATTAGCTGGTAGCCCAGAGATCCCAGCTGATGGTCACCTAAGTTAAGCATTGCAAGAAGTCTCATCTTTGCTTGTTTTCTCCTCTCTTTAAGCATCCAGAGAGATGCCACCCCAGCCGTGGTACTTTTTGTGAAACCATGATTGTGCTGATCACCACAAGCACAGCTGCCTGGTACCTCTGCAGCACTCCCGGCAGGGACTGCGGCTCCTAAAAAAGGCATTCCCTGCTTGAAAAGAAGCGCAGTCCAGAGGCATTTCAAGAGATGCGTTGGATCAGTAGCACGGATGCTTGCTGGCTCCTACGTGTGGCACTTCTCCAGCACGGGGTCGTTTAACTCTGCTCAGCGCTGGCCTTATCGACCTGCCAGCGGAGGTTCGGGCAGGCATCACTGCAGGTCTGCACTTGAGCTGCTCCGCAGTACAAAGGCTCTGCCAGTACAGCTGGATCGGCCCAGTCCCCTAGAGGAGACCCAGCTCCCATCAACAAAGGGAGCTCTTGTGCCAGTGAAGTTAAACCCCCCACCCCCAGCAGCACCAGCGTTGCGGGGCGGTGGGAGGGGATTCCAGAGGCAGAACAGAGCCATCCGCGCTGGGTTTCATCGCCCGCCAACTCCTTTAGAAGTGGGGCTTCAATTACTGCCACTGGCCATGGATTGTGGTTTGCTTCTCCTCTGAAGGAGGAGGCTTTGATTTGCCCTGTCGCTCACCAAGTCCGTGGAATTTGGCCACAGTGTGTTGTGCCTGTAGAGAAGGTTTTACTGCATTTTTTTTTTTAATGCTGATTAAGGGTGATTTTCCCCAGAAATTTTTAGGAATAGTTCAAATGATACAGCAGTGTTCTAGGAAACTGCCAGTATCCCGCTCTTGCCCTCTCTGTATTTCTAGAGATAAAAAAAATCTTCATCAGTCTTCTTGAGGTAAGGCCCTAGAAGCCCTGCAGATCTCATCTGACTTTGAGTGTGATGTACCTAAATTCTGCCCAGCTCAAAAATGGAAGGTGGTCCTGGCAGTCGTGTTCTGACAGCGCACAAAATAAGAGGGACAAAGACTGATTTGGTAGCTTGATCAAAGAGAGTCAGGATGAGAATTGTCCCTGGCTGGTAGTCCATGGATGGCTAACACCTCAGCTAGAAATAGATGGAGACTGCAACTGTTGGGAAATTTTTATTTCTCCATAGCTTTTGGGGAATAAAAACACTAGTTTCATTGCCCTATTAGAGAATCCCTTCAAAACTAATTTTTGGTCCAAATTAATTTTTTCTTCTGATTGCTAAAAGAAAGAAAACATGGATTTACTTTTCCTTTCTTGTCCCATTTGGCAGAAATCTTCATCAAGCTGATTTTCCGCCCATGCTCCGCCCCCCCGCCCCCCCAACATTTTCTATTAAAAAGAAGGTTGATGGAATGTTTTTGACCAAATTACTGAGCGCAATATTCACCTGGGTAAGGTGACGAGAATTTGCCCCTCAAGGAATAACTGAAGTGTAATGTAAAACATCAAAGGTGTTATTTTTTTTTTTACCTTATACCTGAGCTATCTCTGAATCATATCAAATAATCTTCTCGTTTCATAACACCATACAATGCAGGCTAAAAGTGTATGTGATCTGCTTTGTGTACTGCTGAATGGATGATTAAACTGTCTAACCTGAGGGATAGTCATCCAGGGCCTGCCCCAAACACAGTGAAGTCAGGGGAAAGACTCCCACTGACTTCAGAGGGCTTTGGAGCAGACCCATAATCAGCCAGGCTCTCAGATACTTCAGGTGGTGTCTACGAGACTGCCCGGGGACACATAAAAGGAGCTAAAGATTGCACATTTGTGAAATAGAAGTTGTAGGCCTGATCCAGGCAATTGGCAGAAGCTGTCTCCCTGTCCGCCCTGGCCCCTCAGATCATTTCCCCTTTCCTGCAGTCCATTGTGTCTGGGATTTATTGACAAAGCAAAGCTCTCCCCGTGCGGCCGACCCACGTTAGCAGAAACAGTGACAAAACAGGTCAGGACTGATGCTTAACCTGCCCTCGGACCCTTCAAGGGGTGCTGATTTTATATCTAATTAAAGTAAATAGCTGAGCTGAGCTGGGCCATTTCCCTCCCAGGCTGGTTCAGAGGGTGGCAGAACCCACACCTCAGCCCACCACCTGAGGGTCACCACAAGGAGTGATCCTGGAAGATGCAGGGGTAGCGCCTCAACTCCAGAACAGTGGAGGCAGTCAAAGTGAACATGGAGTAGAACCAAGCTTAGGCTTCCTTCAGTAGAGTGAATGAAGCTCAAATGGGGATAAATTACATTCCCTGTGTGTAGAAAGTACATTTACACTCATGTAAGTGTTTTCTAGTCTAGGCAGTGGACACCTAATGAAGCTGTCAGGCAACAGGTTCAAAGCAGAGCAGAGGAGGAGGTGCCTTGCTGGTGGTGGAGATACCCTGGGGATCTCCTTGTTTCAGGAGACTGGGTCTCACTCTAAAAAAAAAAGCTGGCTAAGTTAGGGCAGAAAAGTTGCACTCTGCAGGTGCCTGAAGAGCTAATTTAGGCCAAGCTTGTAGACTCCCCCAGGGCAGGAATTCATGGATATCTGCAGCTATGAGACATCTGTCATATGGGGTCGTGTATCTGGTTACAAATAGCACCATGACCACCAGAGATGGCAGTTTCAAAGCAAGACACAGCCCTAATCCATAGGTGAGCATCCTTTGTCATGGGAGAAGAAAGCTCCTGCCAAGGAATTTCTTTGAGGTGGGATAGGAAGTTTTGATGAGCTTTTTTACTCATTTTATTCCTGTTCATTCACTGCTGTAATCTGTGCAAGCACCTTCCAGCAGTGCAACATGATCAGTGTATTCTCTCTTGCCTGCTGCAAGAGCTGCTCATGAAGTGCAAAGCTTTTGGGTTTAGTGACCTGCTGAGCCACTCAGATGCTCACAAGCTGATGGGATGGAACAGCATTCATCCAAGGGTGCTGAGGGAGCTGGCGGAAGCGCTCACCGAGTTCCTCTCCATCATTCATCATCAGTCCTGGCTAACTGGGAAGGTCCCAGCTGGAGGTGCCAATGTGACACCAATCCACAAGAAGGGCTGGAAGGAGGATCCAGGGAAGTACAGGCCTGTCAGCCTGACCTCAGTACCTGGCAAGCTTATGGAACAGATCAGCTAGAGTGTGATCACACAGCACATACAGGACAAGCAAGGGATCAGACCCAGCCAGCACAGGCTTAGGAAAGGCAGGTCCTGCCTGACCAACCTGATCTCCTTTAATGACCAGGTGATCTTCCTGGTGGATGAGGGGAAGGCTGTGGATGTGTCTACCTGGGCTTGAGCAAAGCCTTTGACACAGTCTCCACAGCACATTCCTGGAAAAGCTGGCAGCCCATGGCTTGGACACGTGCCCATGGAGGTGTTTAAGGAAAGACTGGATGTGGCACTCAGTGCCGTGGCCTGGTTTGACATGGTGGTGTTCAGTCATAGGATGGACTTGATGATCACAGAGGTCTTTTCCAACCTAATTGATTCTGTGATTGTTTTCAGGGAAATACTGTTTCTTATTTATCCAGTCTGCTCTCCTATTCTCCTAGAGCAAGTTGTTTGTGAAGGGCAGCCTGGCTGGAGATGGCAGGAGGTGAGAGTTGTGGTGCCCTGAGATTTGCAGCTCCACTGTCCCCAGCACCTGGAGCAGCAGTTTTAAAACTGAGCTCAAATCATTATTTGGTCTGTAGCACCAAAACTGTCAGATGTCTCAGTGGCAGAAGGCTGGACAACCGTGGCTCAGTAACAGGAGAGCAACACTCCTGGGAGAGCTGTGGTGAGATGCCCTGGCCTTGCACTGCTGAAGCTTCATTAGGGCCCTTCATTGGACCAGAGCTCATCTTCAAGTTCAGGGAAACAGATTTACATGCTGGTTAAGACAACGTGAGTTTGTGGCTTTCACAAGCAGCGTGAAAATAAACCACAGTCTCTTCAGACAGAGCTCTCAGCTCATGGGAGGGGTAGGGGGAGACTTTGTCCCTGCTTGCACATAAACCCATGTGAGCTGATGGGGAGCAGCTGGGCTCTGTAGCCGAGGCAGTGTGTGACTAAATGTGGGTGTAGGTTGTCAAAAGGTAATAAAAGCTGTCATACTTTGGTGGAGAAAAAATCAGTGTCTTCCTCCTCTCCAACATTTGCCACTTCTCCTTGGTAGCATGGCAGGGAAGCAGACCTGACAAGAAACCACGGAGACCCTTCAAGGAATGCGTTTACTATACTGAAACAAGGGATAGTATTTATTTTCACTGTCCCAGGCAGGGAATGTGTGAGCAGTGGGAAAACTACAGCAACGAGCATGTCATGAATGTTAAGGTCATTTAGCATAACTCTGAGTGCTGTTTCGTTCCAGACAGCAGCTGCTTGTCACAGTGTGAAACCTCATTCCCTGCCCTGAAAAGGTGACAATCCGAAGAGACAAGTATGACTGAGGAAGTGTTGCAGGCCCTGTTTTACTGCAAGGGGTCAAGGAACATCATGGGAAAGTGATTTGTTAAAGGTCACACAGTGCTATGGCAGAGTTAGGCGTCAAATCCATGCTTTGCAATGCCTCCATCACTAAACTGTCCCTGCTGAGTCAGCCTGAAACACTCTGGCATAGCCCCAAACTCATCCTTCCTTCATGCTGTTACAGGAAAGCACAACAAATCCCAGCACTTCTTGCCTGAATCTTATCTGTAGTGGTTTTACACAGAGGCATGGGTGCTGCTGGGGGAACACTGGCCCTGCCTACGATGGCCTGCAGCATTTAATCTTCCTCCCTCCAAACTCCACAGGTGACCTGCACATCCAGGGACTGGTTCTCTCCCAAGGGATTTTCCCAGGGTCTGATTTTAACCACAGGACAACTAGAAATGTGCAAAACCTGCCATAAACAATACCAGCAGCTGAGAGCTGCAGTGGCCAGAAACTTGTGATCCCTTTCCACGCATTGCAAACCTTCCCAAGTTTTACAGTGGGAATGTTTAGTTGGCATGCCACAGTATTAGAAGAAAGGGTTAAAATGCCTTATGAGCTGAATCCTGCTCTGGAGATCTGATAATCTAATTACAGCAGTTCAGGTCCCTTCTCTACCCCCAGTGCAAACATCTTTGCATCCAGGAGTGATACCGATCTGATTCCACCCAGTTTGAGCTCTCTCCAAGCAGCAGCCGTGCTTGCACTTGTGCAGCTCCATGTAGCTGCTGCAATGCACTGAGAGCATCCATTCTTCCTGTCCCTGAGGGTGTATTTTTCCCCCAGTTTTTGTTGGACAGACGAGCTCCTGAACTCTGGTGAAATGCTTTGGATGCAGGAATGCTGCATTCCTCCTTGCCACTAGCAATCTGTTTCCACTAGAAGTAAAAGGATGCCCAGAGTCTCTGTGAGGAGAGTGCTGGACTGCTGACAGGACCTGGCCACCTCGCTCACGCACAGACACCCACCTGCAGACACGTGTGCTCCAGTGTCTCACCTGCAAGCTGCATCCTGCCCTCCCTGCCCACCTACCTGCCTGGCTCTCAGGTCCTCACCAAAACTCCCCAACTCTTTCTGACAGTGGGATTGGTTTCACCAGCTTGAGGTGCTTCCAGCACGGAATGTCAGATGTCTACATCTGAGCTAATCACCCTTTGAACTGATAGAGAAACTGGGGTGATGCACCTGCTTTTATTTTCTTTAATTTTTTAAAAATGTTTTCGTCAAGAGTGGATTACTTGGTCCCCAGATCTCCACTGCCAATGGAGAGATTTGCTTTAGTTGGCTCAGTTCCCTCTCCACAGTATAATAAGTGTGATTAAAGTCACCAAGGACATGAAGGGCAGGGGAACGGTTGTACTTCACCAGGCCTGGCCTTCAGACCGTGCTGCTGCAAGGTGGGAGATGTGGAGGGAAGGAGGGATTAAGCAGGATAAGACAAACTCATCAGGAACCATTCATTCATTTCACTGCCCATGGAAGAGGTCTTTTTTTCTTTTGCTCCAACACCTACAGGAGCCACTGTGTTCCTCTAATTGTTGAAGGGATGAGGCCAAGTCCCTCTTCTGATGCAAATTCCCCTGGATGCATCCTGCCATTCACAGTATGGACAACTTCATTTTCTCTGAAAGCAGCACGGGAGCCACGCTGGGCGCAGGGTGACTGACTGACACCGAGAAATGGAATTCAATGGCTCTGACTGTGGAAATGCTGCTCAAGCAGTGAAGAGGAACAGCCCACACGGACCCTCCCAACCAGTGAGTTGCTCCAGTTGTCTTTCACTGAAAGGATGCAGGCAAATCTGCCCAGTGCAAGTTTTCCACCAGTACTGCTGCTTGGAGTCCGTCAATATCAGTCTAAAGAAGTGAAGGGAAAATCTCCCTTCTTCCTTGTCAGGGGCCAGTGGGGGAACTCTGTGTTTTCCTCCACTCTCCTCAAGGCTTTCAGTCAAGGGGAGGAAGACCCTCCCAAGCTATCCTTTCACATTATGTTCTCAAAACCTGCCTGGGGTAGAAAAATCAGGACTGGGCACACCAAATCACACTTGGACTTAAATCCCTTCTGGGTTTACAAAGCTTTTCCCAAATCTTAACTGCGTTTCTAGTTGTCCTGACACCTGTATTGAAATGTACTGTATGTGTTAATTTCAAATTCTTTTCTCTTTCCATAATTGTTTTCAAGTTTTCCTGCACTCAGGCAATAAATCCAATTAGGTCCAAAGGTGTTAGTGGAGAGCCAAATTTAATTTTCAGCTCCAGACATTCTTTTCCTCATTTTTCTTTTTCTTTTTCATTTTCTTTTTCCTTTTCTTTTTCACTGCTTTGTTTTTATATTTTAATTATTTTCCTTTCAATTCTTTTTTTACTATTTTGTTAGTTTTTCTTTTTTCTTCATCTTTTTCTTCTTTCTTACTTGTATTCCTTTCCTTTCCTTTCCTTTCCTTTCCTTTCCTTTCCTTTCCTTTCCTTTCCTTTCCTTTCCTTTCCTTTCCTTTCCATCTCTTTTCTCTCTAATCCCTTACAGAAGCTACACCGGTACCTGGACTCTGCTCCTCTGCACGTTCTCCTTTCTTGTGTAGGCTGAAACTGCTGGAGGCAGAGGTGTGGCAGTGATGTTTGATCTTATTTCACATTAAAACTCTTCCACCGAGGGCTGATCCCCCCACGCACACTTTCACCTTGAAGAGCATCCTACTCTGTCAGAGCTCTGCGGGAGCCAACAGGCAGGGTAAGGTAATACCTGTTGTAAGCAGGGCTGGCAGGATCAGTCCCTGAGCAGGCTGCCATCCCCACAGGGCATGAAATCTGTAGCCTCCTCCAAAATAAAGGTGAACGTGATGGCACTGCCTTTAGACAGTTCGTGCCTCAAAGCGTATTCGTGTTCCAGCTGAGGATGAAACCTCACCAGAGCCAGGATTTTGCCTGTGTGAAAAATACACGGGATACTCCCTCCGAGGAGTATCTTGGAGCTGCTTGTGTTGTCTCTGTTCCTGTGAGGGCAGAATTAGGCACTAAAGAGCACCTTAGTCTGCAGCCTTTTGTCTTCTCGAATGCAAATGGAAGGGAGTTATGCGGTGACCGATTAAATAAAGCAGAGAGGCACTTGGTGTGCGTTAGGGACTAATGAAGATGACTCAGGTGAGTGGAGCATGCACTCCCTGGGCTGGCAGGCAGGCTGCAGGATTGTCACTGATGCACTCACTGGGATCTAAGCAAGTCCTTCCTCTGTCACTGCAGCGTTACAAAAGCTGAGTAGTTTCCTCACAAAACGTTTTGAATGTCACTACATGGAAACAGCACTTCAGACCTGTTTTCTGCTGCCCGTCTCTGTGCCTGGTCATTTTATTACCTCAGTTCTCATCTCCAGGAGCTCACAGGGACACCCCAGCCCAGCAGGCAAGCTGCCCTATTGCAGACATCTCCAGGGAAAGCACAACTCTCTTGCAACCAGGTGTCCCACAGGACTTGTGGGCATTGCCCCATGATGGAGGAGACAGCAGCTCAAAGGAGGAAAGCCTGGGAGCAGCAACCCGTGGAATGCTCTTTATGTGGCATGTCTGTCCTGGGGACAGATCACGGAATCACAGAATGGTTTGGGTTGGGAGGGACGTTAAAGATCATCCCTGCCATAGACAGGGACACCTTCCCCTAGACCAGGTTGCACAGAGCCCCATCCAACCTGGCCTGGAACACTTCCAGGGATGGGCAGCCACAGCTTCTCTGGGCAACCCGTTTCAGTGTCTCACCATCCCCACTGTAAAGAATTTCAGGTTTTAAGTGGAAGAGCAGGGGAGTAAAAGCCCCTGCCTGTGCAGGGTGACTTTATGGGCAGTATCCATTGCAGGGAAGATGGGAAAGGTTGTGTCTGTTCCCAAGGCATGAAGAGGTCACCCAGCCCCATCTGACCACGTGTGGTAGCTGGAGCAAGCAGCCCTAGGTCTGATCCCTGTAGTGCCTTCAAACTTTCCTTTGAGTAGGTTCCCAGTGGAGGCCTCCTCTGTGGTGTTTCACAGCCTGTTCATCAGCAAGTGGAGGAACCAAACCCTGGCTCCTGTGGCCACAGGTACCACCACCACCATCGATGAACACCCAGAGATCAGTGCTTCTTCACGCCCTCCTTCACCAGCAGGCGGGACTGGGGTACTTGGACATGGAAAAGACATGGACAGCTTTGAAAAAAAATCATCAAAGACCATTAAAAAAGATCGGGGAGTGAGTGAGACACACAGAGAGTGATTCAGTGTGAACAGCATGGCAGACAAGCCAGAAACACAACCAATGCCTAGAGATGTGAAGAGTCAAAGGGCAGGGATGAAATACAAGAGGGTTGTCTCAGTAGCTCTTAACCTAAATACAATCAGCAGAAGTAGAATGGTTGCTCCCCAGCTCCTCCATCTCCACTATTGGTGATAATTTTAAAGACAGTAATCACTAGAGATGCAAAATGGCCCACTGGGAGAACACTGAAGGTTCCTGAGGAAAAAAAGCCTCAAAAACCTGCTCCTACCACTCCTAATCATTTGGTATCTGACATCACCTCAATGACAAACAGCTTGCCATGTGTCTCCAGCAGCTTTCTGAGGGTCTGTGGCTGTTTCGCTCTCCTCTGCTGCACCCACACACTGAGCACAGGAGCCCCTTCCCCAGCAAACTGGGATGTCTGGTAAGGCCTGGTGATGTGCTTCATTGATCCATTTGTCTCACCAAGTGCTTTTCTGGCTTTATCAGGGCTCTTCAGACTATGGGGAAGGACAGTATTTCCCCTCTACATTAAAGAGGTAAATTCTTGTGGAAACAAGAAGGACTTGCATTGAAATTACTGGCAGGGACCATGTAGGGTGGTGTGTTCATCAACTGGAGTCGCTCCAGCACCTCAATCTCCTTCCTGAATTGAGAGGCCCAGAGCTGGACACAGCACTCAGAGTTTGGCCTCATCAGTGCCCAGCACAGGGGGACAATCCCTGCCCTGCTCCTGCAGCCACACCACTGCTGATACAGGCCAGGTGCCATTGGCCATCTTGGGACAGACTGGCCACTGCTGACCAGCACCCCCAAGTCCTTTTCTGCTGGGCCGTGGTCCAGCCACTCAGCCCATGGCCTGGAGCTCTGCAGGCCGTTGCTGTGGCCAAAGTGCTGGACTTGGTGCTTGGCCTTGTTGAACCTCAGACCACTGTCCTCAGCCCATCGATCCAGCCTGCCCAGATCCCTCTTCAGAGTTTTCCTGCCCTCCAGCAGATCAGCACTCCCAGCCAACTTGGTGTCATCTCCAAACTGACTGATGTGCCCTCGATCCCCTCATCCAGACCATTAGCAAAGAGATTAAACAGAACTGGCCCCAGAACTGTTCCCCTGGGGAACACCAGTTGTGACCCTCCCCCAGCTGGATGTGGCTCCATTCCCCACTGCTCCCTGGGCCTTGCCATCCAGCCCGTTTTTCACCCAGCAGACAGTGAACCCATCCAAGCCACGAGCAGCCAGTTTCTCCAGGAGAGCACTGTGGGAAACAGTGTCAAAGGTTTTCCTAAAGTCCAGGCAGACAGCATTCACAGCCTTTCCCTCATCCACTTAGCGTGTCACCCTGTCAGAGAAGGACATCAGGTTATTCAAGCAGGACCTACCTTTCACAAGACTACTAGAGGAGTCACTGCTACCTCTAGACCCTACCTCAATTTAACTGAAATTCATCTTGGACATTTCTTTTTGGTGGGTTACCTCGAGGGTGACTCTGCTATTCATGTTAGGCGTAGTCCTAAGTGTGGAATACCCCAGTTAGCTGTGGCTCTGAGGTCATGGCAAGGTGGCAGTGTAGTGCCATCAGCATCCCAAATGTCCTGTGGCTGGATAACATCTGGCCACTGTCAATTCCCACATGGACATGTGACATAACCTGGACATAACCATGATGGCTGGGTACCCACATCTTCCCCTGCTCCCATGTCCTGCCACCATAAACACAGATAATCCCCAGCTCATGCTCAATCAGTCCTTCTGAAACCACTTCATGGGCTTGGATTTAAGCTCTGCTTTATGACCGAGGGAGCACAATCCTTGCAAAGCCCCAGTAATCATAATACGTGGAGGCAGAATTGATACATGTGGGCTTTTTCTATCACTCAATTAAATGGTTAGTTTATGCAACATGCCGTCTTTTTGAATCAAAGCTGGGTCACTGTTAGGCTGAGGTAACATTAATTATTTTTCCGCTTGTCGGATCCCATGAAAAGGATGTGAAAATGGCCTGTTTATGAAAGAGTGCGGGCAAAGGCTGTGAGCTGATTATGTCAAACATATTCAAAGCTTCCTCTGCAAAAGGGATTGTGATCAACAAAGCATAGCCCACACCTGCACCCATTTCACAATGAAAGTTGTTAGGACCATGAAGCTATTGGGGGAAAAGAGAGGTTGCATTAACCCTTTTGGGGAATGGGATCCTCCACTGTAGGATTTACACACAGAGTTGCTTTTCTTATTCCCTCAAGTGGATCCCAAGAGCATTACCCCAGGAGCAAAACCAGTCTTTCCCACCTAACTTTTTCCATGCACTGGTTTTTCTAAGGTGGTTGGAACCATCAGTTTGACGCATTTCTTCCGGCTCTTTCCTGAGTTCCAAGGGAAGCTGCAGAGAAGAGCTGTCTGTGCCAGAAGAGCAGGAAAGCCGTGCAAGCTCAGCCCCCAGTCCCAAAAGTTTTGTTCAGGGCAATCCTGGCACCCTCAGGGCAAGTGCCTATCACAGGGATCACACTGCTGGAGTCAGGCCACCTCCTTAATAAAAAATGTATCTGCCTGGAAGGCAGGAAGAAAGAGAGGTGCGCTCTCAGGGAAAGGTGAACTGCATCCCAACTGCAGGCTACTTACCCCATTTTCCTGCAGCCCTGCTGGTTACACTACTGCTGGATAAGATGGTCTGAATCCAGCACTGAGCCTGGCTGGAGCAGGAGGTTGGACCAGAGCTGTCCTGTGGTCCCCACCAACCCAGGTGATGCTGCAACAGGCAGAGCTGTGTCCTCATGAATTCTCATGAGATCCATGAGACTCGGGCAACCTTGCTGCTCTGCGGGGGAAGATGGGACAGAGCAGTGTGCCAGCACATCTCTCTACAGTCTTAGTACCTGCTCTCCTTTCTGTGATTTGGGTGGCAGTGCTAAGGAAAATAGATTTACAGTGAGTGTGACCTCCCTGACAGCCTGTGGTGAACCCTGGCCAGGTCACAGTGCAAGCTCAAAAGGCAAAGTGGGAGCATTCACATGGCATTTTCCTGCAGCACCCTGGGAATCGTGCAGGAAAGAGCTCAATGTCCAGCTTCTGCACACAGCACCCTGATGTCTGGCCAGAAATCCCTCTCTTTGGAGCTCCCAGAAGGTCACAATCCCACCTGTGTGGGAATTTTCAGCTCATGCTGTTGGCTGATACAGATGAGCCCTCCATGAGCAGATGAGCTCTGTGACAAACTCCCTTGAAGCCATCTGAAGTCAGCCATGGCACACAAGATCCACCCCAGGATAAAGATGGTGCTAAAACTTCAATTTTCTGTTCATGCCTCCCGTGGTTCAGCAGATTTTCCTGGCTCTGTCCTCTAAATCCTTTCTGGCTCCTGTGCCAACTCAGGATTGTCTTATGGCAAGACCTGGGACAATCTTTTAATTCAGCAAAACTTCTACTGATTAATGTAAGAATTCTGCCTTTATAAGGATGCCATAGACTAATTGAATTTGTTCTAATTAATGCTCCTGAGGGGAGATCTAGAAATGCCCTGCTAAGCATCACATAATATAAAACCAGATTAAGGCAAATCTCCACCTGACTCTTATCAAGTCTGAAGTTTTCCCTGATTCATTGCATATCATGATGGCAAAGAAAATGTTCCTCTTGTAAGTATTAAGACACTTCCAGAACGATTTTCCCATGTGTGCTCATTTAAAATAACATTGATATAACTCTGCCCTGAGTATGGAGCAAAACTAATTACACAATAAACTTCTAGAACTCTCATGTTTTAAAATCTTCAGGCTGGGTTTTGGAGTCTTTAAAGATGAAATGCTACAAAAAGCATTGGCTAAATGCTATTTGGTTGGGCTCTAGTCCTATCTCTGGGCCATGGTAAGTGGAAATGAGTAAGAAAGTAAGGCAAAGAGGTGTCAGTGACTCAGGTAAGAAGGTGAGGAGGTAATTTTTCATTATCAAGTGTTCTCAAAGATACTTTAACGTTGTTTGGAAACAAACAATCAAACAAAACCTCCAAATACATAATCTTGCAATCCTCATAATTAGCATGGAGCAAGGAAAAGGGAGTTTGGTAAATAAAAACTCAGCTAAGAAACTATTCTTGATTAATATGAACAGCAGTCATCAGAATAATTGTTTTATTTAAAAATCGTTATTTTTTTCTTTTGATAATTTAAATCCCTTCCCTCAGGAGTTTAAAATAGTTTCAAACATTTAAAAGGAGCAGAGGGTGAGAGCACTTTAGTTTAACAAATGCTGTGAGCTCTTTTGAGAGCATAATAAAAGATTATAAATGAAGGAGAATAGTCACTATTTGATTATAGTTATGTAGAAATATGCTAGATCTGTCAATAGTATTTGTGAGGGTCATTACTCAAATCAGACTATGGCTTTCTGCACAATAGTTGGTTCAATCACGAATACACCCCTTTAGAAACCAGAATTTCCCACTTGCAGGATTTTCTCGTTTCAATTATTTATTCCTAACCTTGAATGAAAAGCCAAAATACCACAATTTTCCTTCAAATTACAACCTGCAAAATGCTCATAAATTGAAAGTGTCAGCATGCGGACATATTTTCAATATATTTTTCCAAAATCTCAGTGTCTTAATGCATTAAATGGTACTTCAAGCCAAAATGTTTGATTTTGATATTTTTTTCCCCTTAGGAAAATAATTTAAAATGCTTTTTAAACTAATAACTACTCATGACAATTTTGTGGTAAGAAAACAGTGAGATAAGACCAAACCACCTTTTAAAGAGACTTAAGTATTTGTGGAAAAATGTAAACATGAACCCTGTCTGAAGAAAAGTTTCTGTTTCCAGGATCTGGCATTTAAAAGCAATCCCCTCCTCTGGCTGAGAGCAGCTGCTGATGCCAACGGCCCTTGGCAGCCTCTGCAGCTTCTGTCCCTCCAGTCTCTCCTAAAGGCGGGACTTTGCCAGCTCCAGGCACTGTGGAATTGTGCTGGTGCTGTGTGGGCTGGTGCGGGCACCAGTGCAACCTTGCCAGCAAGGCTACATGAGCAGCCCCTGCTACACCTGGAGACTCATTTTTTCCCTAAAATTATTTCTGCTTCTGGAGTACCTACCAAGGTGCACCCTGCTCAGGGGCCAAATAGGTGAGGCTCATCTGATCACAGGCAGGTGTCTGCCCAGCCCCTTGATCCATCTGAGCCAGCCCCGGGCTCCTCTTCTCATCAGGGGAGAGAAGCTGCATTTCTCAGAGCCTCTTTGATTCAACATCTGCATCTGAGTGATGAAACAAGCCCTACTTGGCAGCTCAGGGGCAGACATCTTCCATACAGACATCTGCAATTAGGCGAGGTGAGTCCTGACTATCTATCCACAGCTGATTTGGCTATTCCTCTTCCTTTCCCTTGGAAAACCACTGGAACACCTGACAACCAGTCCAGAAGCAGGAGAGCTCCTCAGGCACTACCCATAATATTTACACACTTTGACATCT
The DNA here is from genome assembly GCA_013400235.1 of Oriolus oriolus. Taxonomy (NCBI): domain Eukaryota; kingdom Metazoa; phylum Chordata; class Aves; order Passeriformes; family Corvidae; genus Oriolus; species Oriolus oriolus. Next base: position 448,192 of record VXBT01005528.1, read on the forward strand.
GGGACATCAGCACCATGAGCTGCCTTTCCTCATCCTTTTTCCCTTTCAGCGTGGCACCAAAGTGAGGACTCAAACCCTGTAACAGCACAGATATAGGAACTACAGTATGTATATAACCCAGGTAAATTCTATAGGGGCCCCTAATATACCTTTTTATGGCTTTGACATGTGTGCCCTGAATTATTTATCCCCACGTTCACATCACACCCTTGTGGAACAGCAGGGACCCCTCACAGCCTGGCCCAGGAGCTCCAGTATCACTCCACAGGTGATGTCCACAAACCCTGTCCTTAGTCTGGGAATGGGAAACTCTGATGTTCTGGCACAACAGCAAAGCAGGAATAAAGTGTTATTGTCATCTTAGATTGTTTGGCAGCCAAGATAACACCAGCATGTCAGAGGGAAGAAGAGAATGGACAATTATTTGTAACCTCTCTCCTCCTCACTGGTGGTGGTTTTTCATGACATGTGGTTTGTTTTATTTGTTTTTTTCTTTATTGGAGCTGAGTTCCAAACAGGTAATGAATGGAATCAAAAGCTGCTTTCTTACCTTTGGATTTTAACCTGGAGGTGCAGCTTCTCTGCCTCTTTGTATTTCTCCTTTTTCCATGTCTTCCTCCAGCATCTCCAGTGGCAGATGCAGTTTCTTCTCAAAGGAAATGCCAGCAGGACATTTAATGACTTTCCCTCTCCTCCAAGGGCTTGACTCATAATTATACATGGAAAGATACACAAGAGATTATAAGAGGAGTAGCAGGCAGCCAAAACCAAACTGATTTATGTGTAGCGTGTGACATATGGCAACATGAGACAAGATCTCTGGCTTATGGGCATTCTGGCAAGACACGAGGTGCATCCTATGGCAACGCCTTGTGTTTGCACAGCTCCCTTTTCTGCTGCTCTGCCCTGGTTCTTCTTTCACCTCATCTTCAGGGAGAGGACCTCAGTCTTCCTTGGCCAGTTCTGACTCAGGCTTTGCTTAGACACGGGCACAGGAGAGAGCCACACAGCTGCAAGGGATAAAGCATCTCAGGGAACGTTTTCATCCCATTTTCATGGACTGTAAATGAAGGCAGTGATATCCTGTTTATCTGCCTCAGAAGGGAGTGTGAGGGCAAGTTAGTGGTTTAAAGCACCATGTAGTGGTTGGTTATTTTTCCTATTCTCATGAAAAGTCAGAACATAAGAGCCAGTCTGGCTCAGATCACCCCTCTGCCTGGCCCAGTAATGTGTCTCCAACAGGACCAAGAGCAGGAGTCTGGGAAAGGATTATCAGGATAAATCAAGACCCTTGTCCCTACCTTTACGTAGCCTTCACTTGTTTCCCACTAAGCTGAAATAATAGCAAAGGATTGACTATTGCCTTAATTGCCTTTCCTTTCTTTATGCCTGTTTCCCTGGAAATGAGTCACTATGTGAGACAGGGGAGGCAGGAGGTGTCTGCTGTCAATGGGAAAAGCAGCTCTCAGTCAAAGGCAGCGGGGCAAACCTGCTTCCTACAGCCAGGAAGGGAGTGGAAATTTCCATGGGGCTGGTGCTCGTGGGTCCCACCAGTCTTGCCTGCAAACCCTCTACCTTTGATTCCAGGGTCTCCTCACAATGGTCTTTTTAATGCATCGCTCTGCCTTTGATGACTACTGCCAGATTATTTTTCTTATCTGACTTAGGAAAGATCTGACAGGATCAGTTAGCTAGCTCCAGGGTAGGTTCTTTGAAAAGCAATGATTTAACAGGGCTTTCTTTTACCTCCTCTTGGGGTTCTCCAAACTTTCTGGTTCATCCAGCTCTCTGACACACAGCACTGCCCTCAGCGATGCCTGGACAGGCTTGGTCGAGGTGCTGGCACAGCCTGACCCGTGGCTGTAATTCCTCCTTCAGTGGGGCCATGAGGATGTGGGGAGCATCTCCAAATAAAGCCCCAGGAAAAGGGGAAGCCTCTTTGGGCAGCGTGGAGGTCCACGGTGCTTGTAGTTAGCAAGGGGGTAAGCACTGAGTTAATCTGCACTAAAAGTGGCTGCCAGAAAGCTCTGGCTGTGCATTCATCTCCCCTTTTGGCCTCTGCACAGCCCTGTGCGAGGGTGGAGGCAGAAACGATCCCCACTCAGCTGGAGCTGGATGCCAACAAACGCTCAAATGCTCAGCTGGCTTTGGTTGGTCCCGAAGCTGCAGGGTTTGCTGGGATGGAGGGGGGACCAGCAGCCATCCCAGCCAGCCGGGACCCTCGCAGGAGAATCAGAGGGACGCAAGGCCTCAGCAAACCTCGGGCAGCTGGGTCTCCTCCATGGGAAAGGCAGCCACATGGAGCACTCCATGGTGAGAGGTGTGGCTGGAGGAGCTGCGGGGTGGGACCGGTGGTTTGTGGCACCGTCAGACACAGAGTGGCTCACGGAGGGGTCGCATGCTTGAGCAGACCCGAGCAATTCACAGTCAGAGCTATCAAAGCAATGACCCAGCTCCTTTAACACGCTGTCTGAAATCGTGCTCAGAAACTATAACACAAAATTTTAAAGCTCCATTGTGTCGTTACAGACAGGCCAACAATGATGTTTTACATCTGCACGTCACCTTCCACACCAGAGAATCCCATTGGGAAGGTCTGGAGCGAGTTCAGGGGACTCTGGGGGCTAATGGCATTATGTAAAATGTCCATACAGGCACACAGCAGCTCAGTGAAGTATAATCCTGGTCTCCTTCCAAAGCTGGAAAATTTTTAATGGGGAAAGATATAATTTCACACACTGTGGACACACAGAGGATTTTGGATTTACCAAATTTTCTGCCTGTGCCTAAGCTAATGCTCTCACTGTGTGAGCCCTGTTGAGTAAAGGGCAGGCAGAGACATCCCATCACCACCCACACCAGTGGAAGGTGATGGACAGGACCATTGTTCATCTGCAAGAAGGTGGAGAGACGCTCCAGTGTTAAGATGACTGGAAAGCCCTTTATGGCAGAAGGGGAGCCCAGGCAGGAGAGAGGAAAAGAAGCTGTGGGGAGAGGGAGGGGGCTGTGGGAACAGCACAGGGCGTGGAGCAGTGGGGCTGCCTGTCTGCTGGGACGTTTGCCATTTGTCCAGATTGGAGCTGGTGATACAGCAAAGCTCTTTCTCTCTTCATTTTTTGTTATTCAGACAGATAGAGCGTTTCTTTGGTTGCCATACAGAATTAATTTCAGATCTGATGCCAGAGGATATTCGATATGAGATCTAAACAGCGCTGTGTGTAAATTCATAATGCTGTCTGTGCCGGAACATGTTGCAAGACTTTGAATCTCTCTCTATGTCAGTGTCATCAGATACACCTTAATGCAATCAAATGTAACACGCCCAGCTAAAGAAAAGATGTGACACCCTTGCCGTAAAGCTAACAGAAAACTCGCCAAAAGGGAACAAAATCCCATTTGGCAAAGCCTCAATCAGCTCAGGGGAAATTCAGCATTGGGAGTGTGTAAGTGCTCACAGTGCCCAGCGCAGAGGGAATGGAGGGAATTCTCAGAGCAGAGAGGGAAAGGAGGGGTTGGCAGCAAGGTACTTTAGATAACATTGCTCCTGATCTTGCCTGAGATTCACCCTCTGCTCTGAGGCTGGGAACAGCTCTCCTGGATTCACCTGTCTGGATAGAGAGCCTCCTGCCTCCAGCTCTGCATTGCCTCCCTTCCTGCGCAGGGAATTGCACTGTAATTCCCACTCTTTAAAACGTTTCCTTCATGCAATATATTTGGGAAAGCTTGCAGACGATATACTCCTAATTAGGCAATATGGGCCATGTGCAGTCCTGACACCCAGTGCAAATGCAGCTGAGCTGGATCCCACATCTATGGCAATCACCAAATTCTCTGCCACTTCAGACAGTGGAACCCTAACGTGTTTCAAAATGTGTGTAGCCATCTAAGTTTCTTCTCACGCAGGTGTCTGTCCCCCTCTCTGTGTTTGGCGGTTGCCGGAGGAAAATTCTTCTGTAGATTAAATATGGAAATCTACTCGTGCAGAAATTAGGATGTTCAGAATTCCCTGGATCCAGATCACTTCAGTTTTCTTCCCCTCCTTTTCCAAGCACGATTTCATCTGGCTGTCCATCCCAGAATGGGATGTAGCACATGCCCAGCAAAAGCCTTGCGGTGTTTAGATGGAGCAGGGTGCCTTCAGCAGATCCTTGATCAGACAGCAAGATGGGACTCGTGTATTAAAAGGTAATTGCTTTTGCATGGTTTCCTGTAATTTTAATTTTAAAGTGTGCAAAAAATAGACTAGATACCTTTAATATATTTTTTGTTCATACTCATCATCTTCCAAGTGATAATTCAGTGTGCAGAACATGAAAAACTAGAGGAGAGACTCTGAAACATGCCCAGTGAACGTGAGCCCACAGCCAGCATTCCACAGTAGTCTGGTGATCTTCACACAGGTCCAGCACTCTCTGTCATTCACTTCCATGGTCATTTTTCACAGCTGGCCCTATAAAATTAACTCAAGTGGCTGTGATGGTGTCACACTTGAATAGCTTGCAGCATCCAACATTTTTCTAGGTGAACCACAGAATCACCTAATCCATCACAGTGGAGAATGGGGTTTCTGACCTCTGACCTTTCACATTTAGATGTGCAGGATATTTGTCTTGCCATCAGTATGGAATTCTCCATTCAGACTGAGCATCATCCCTGTCACGTTATCCCTTAGCCTTTCTGTGGGAGTGATCCCGCAAAATGACAGCTGTCACTGAAGCTGGCATTGAGAGGGGTGGCCACAGGAAAGATGGGTGGTGTGTGGTGGACAGTGTGCACAACACTGTGAGTGACCAGGTTGTTTAGCACCTTTTACTGCAAAAGCAGCTCTCCAAGCCCCACTGCTGCCTTCCCAGCCTGCAGCCATTTCGTTTTATTGGGCAAATGAGGGTTTGACCCTGTTTTTCTGATGGTTCACCATTATGGGAACTTTCACACCCAGAGCAATTTTGTGGTCAGAGCACTGGGCTAATAAGCAGAAAATTAAGTTAAGTTGTGGCTTTGGAATAGATACCTGCATGCCCATGAGCCAGCTCGCCATCTAGAAGATGAACATATTAATACTTATTCTATTGATTGTCTTCTGTGCTTACCCCAGAAGATCTGTCAGAATGGTCTTTGGTTGTAGAACAATTGGGAGGAGGACTCTGAATTTGGTCAGCCCCTGTGGCCACTACTGTGCCCCTTCCCCCCCTCTGCACCATCCCTCACAGCCCAGAAGGTGAGATCCTCTACAGCATGAAGACAAAAATTATGTATTCCCTAAGAAACAGTCCAAAGACCCATCAGCATTTTGTCATAAGGAGGTGACTGCCTACAGCTGCTGCTTCTGCTGTGAGACAGCACTCCTGACCAGCCCAGAAATGTACTTCTGTTTCATTTGTTGATTATTAAAATATATTGGATTGCTAAAAATGAAAAGACATGTTCAGTGCTGGGCACAAGGAAGGGACAAGGGGTCAGCCATGGTGATGATCTAGAGTGGAAAGCCCCTACACATAGAAGAGGAGGTTTTTTTCTGTACAAGACAGATCTCGTGTATATTCAATACACACAAAAGACAGTCAGTGGCTCACCTTGAGAAACAAAAACTTCCCTTCCTCAGAACTTCCCTGAGAGAGTAAATGGGCTCTGTCTATAGTTTTGTTAAACACTGTACATACCATTTCACATGCAACTTGACATATGTTGAGTTACTCTGCGCATCCTGTTCCTCACAATATTGTTAATGATTCAGTACAAAACATGCATGCAGAGTACAACGAAAATGAACAGGGAGGGCAAAGCAAAACCCAAATGCAGGTAACAATTAACTGTGGATGAAGAGCCACTGTGAACACTGCCTAAGGTCTTGCAGACACCACACTCTATTCAAAAACTCATTATTCCCCTCTTCAGCTGATCCCACTTCAGGTCCTCTGCTGCTTTTATTTTTTTCAGGTCTTACAAATAACAGAGTGGTAAATCTCAATTCTAAGAGGTGGAATCTGAAGAGACTCACCTATGTGCTTTTCCTGTCTGCTGGTGGAAGCTGTAATTACAAGTCTGAGTTCAAGCACAGAGGAATGGGCAGTTGGTAGTAAAAAAATGTCTGTATCAACCATAACCTACAAGGAAAGACAGGACAAACTGTGACTGCTTAGCATAAGGAGGGGAAGACAGAGTGGAAATAGGCTATTGGCTTTTGAATATGTAAAATCTGCAGCGGAAAAGAAGGGAATGGTCTGTTCTCCGTGTCCATAGAGCAGCACAAACAGTAATGGTGTCTGAATTAGTTTTAACCTTTAGGAAACATTTCCAGCAGCAAGGTCAGGAGGCAGTGAGGTGGTTTTGCTGAGCAGACCGGGATGCCTGCAGTACTGGACACCTTTAGAAAGTCTACCCAATTCACAGAACAGACTTCAGGTGTGGAGACAGAGCTTTTCAAGTCCCTTGCAGACCATGATACCAGAAACTGAGGCATTGGTTAGATAAATGGATTTCTAATATCTCTGCACCTTTTTTTCCCTATAATTTTAAAATGGAAGATGGCAGAATTCATGCCCCTGGATTGACAATTGCAATCAGAGGAGGGAAAAAAAGAGCAACAGTAGGATTACCTGAGCATCACAGTTTGTCAGACCAGGATATAAAAGACAGAATTCATAAATCATGATAGAAAATCAAAAGTTACTGAATCCGAAGAAGAGCCGAAGCCCTCCATAAAGTCCTTGTCTCATCAAACTTGACAAGTTACTCACGTTCTTGTGAGCAAGAATGCAATCATGCAGTTCAGCCTTCAGCATGTGTGTGCACTTGGTATGCACTCAAATACGAATATAGGTGTTTGTACATTCTAATTTTCATACTTGTTTTACTGATGCTAATGGTGTAATAGTGAATGCAGAGTGGAATCCATGTTTTCCAAAAAAAATTTGTTCTCATCCAAAAGCAAAAGTTTATTTAGCCATCCTTATGATGATGGAAGTTCCGTTCAGAACAGATGTGTAAACACACTTTAGTAGCAAAATCCATCCCTGAATCTTTAATTATACACACCTTCAATTGTGACCATCTTAGGATTAGAGACAAAATGCTATTTCTTCTGATTTTTGAGATACTGTAATGATTTTTGAGAAATGTAATCGTGTACATGTCTACATTCACTACATTTCTGATTACGCAAAGTTTAAATTGCATGACCTATTCAGGTATGATGTGGCATATATGGTGAATATTCTATGATTCTAAACTTTGCATAGACGGGAAGCATGCAGATCAATGATCACCAGCTACAAAAAAATCACAGGTCTTTTGAAGTTGTGAGCATTAAAATTTCACAGGCTGCTGAGTGACAGGATATGAACATTTACAGCCACAACACACACTTGATGATAATTTTTTATGAAAATAGTGGTAGCTTGGTTTTGCTGTCTGTGAGTTGCTTATTTTTCATGTGCACAGGTAGACTTTAGAAGTCCAAATATTATTATGTCATTAGGAAGATGATATTGCTGTACTTCTGTTGCATTTATTATCACTAATGCTGCTTGAGGACATGTGGGCCAACCAATAATGGGTTTCTGTGGTCTTTAATGAAGGACAGTTCCTGAGCAATAGGCAGAATTTGCTTCATGCCAAAAATTGTTATGTATTACTTGACAATGGCAGCAGTAACTGCTTGTGATCGTACCCCCAGAGTAGGTAACACTACACTGAGCTCTGTACAGTTAACTTGTAAACACTCCTGGTGAGGGGGATTCCTCTTGGGAGTCGGCTTTGTAATGGAGAACATTGCTAACCTTGGAGTGGTTGGGAATTTATCCTATTTCCAATTCCCTCTTCCCGCAGTTCCCATGCCAAAGTACAAGTGCTTTCTGCTGAAATAATTCAATCCATGAATTGCATTCACTTGTACCTACACCAGAAATTCCTCAACATCTTCAGATGTCAGCTGACAGCATTCCTTCCTTCCATTCATAGACTTGGTCAGCACCTGGTAAGCTGGACACACTCACCTTTTTCTCATCTTCCCCCAACACAGCCTTTGCAAGGACTTTACACGCGCAGACTGTCCTCAGTGCTGCATGTCTGAGGTCCCAAATACCCCAAAGCCTCCCAGTGCCTGGGAGCTGCTCCCTGCAAGTAAAATTGGTTTCGGCACACCTCAGAATTGGCTTTGCGAATTATGACCTTAAACATCAATTCCAGACTTCTAAACTTGAAAACTGTGCCTTGACTGCTCCTCTCTCCTATTTCCCAAGGTGTGGTGCAGACACAGCTCAGTGGAGTTACACCGGTGCCATTTGCAGAGCGAAGAGGAAGCCCCAGGATAAAATAATGCCCTGGGATGTGACTTTTGCAGGATGATGACATTCCGTGTGCCTGGGCTGTCCTGTTATCCTGGGAAGCAGAGCCTGGATGCCAGATGCTGGCCCAAGTTCAGGTGCACAAAGGCCTGTGGAGCCCTGGTCACCACCAGCACTGCCACCACAGCCCTGGGAGGGCTGTCAGAGGTCTGTGCTCTCCAGGGAAACACAGAGCTCGGAGGGAATGGAACTCCACAGAAACCCAAAATGAAGGACAAGTGTAAGGACTGTCTGAGTCCCGCGATTACTATTCTTTTGCTAATGCGCTTTGCGCTGTTCTCTTTATAAATTACTGAATTATCCTTAGGAACAAAAGGTATTAGGGTCCTGCAAGCTTCTCTCAGTTTGTGGTAGGACTAATTCATTAATGTGGCTCCAACAGGAATGTGTGCAATGTTCTTTCTAATTGGACATGACTGGTCAAGAATGACTCGGCCTCCATCCAGATCACACTGTCACTTATGCTGTATAATAAGCTACTACTACTGGCCCATGAATCAATTTTTAAACAATCTCCAGTAATGAACTTGGACGGCCCATTGTTGTTGACAAAGAAATGCACAGTCCTGCTATTGTCAAGGGTCTCAATTATGGGTTCTTGCTGATAAAATAGAGGAGGGGGGAAAGGGGGGGCGGTCTACGGACAGTAGTGACAGACTGAAAGAAGTGTTTCATCTCTGGGGTCCTTACAGAGGATGACAAGCCAAAAGGTCAGTTTCATAGAGGTTTAACTTGAAATGTCTGAGGACAAAAAAGGCATCTAGAATCATTAGGAAATGTGAAGTTTGACTTGCACCATTGGAAATCCTTAATATATTATTTTAACTGTAGAACTGACAAACTCTTTGCCCACTGGGTGGGAAAGAGAGGTTAAGGGAAGTAAAAGCTTTATATTTCTCCAGTGGGGGGGAATAAAAAGGTTAATTTTAGTAACTCTGGGAAGAGTCTGTGAGGAAACTGTCAGTGTTTCAGCCCATTTGCCATTGTCCTGAGCCAGCGGAGTCAACGCGGGTAGCAGGAGAGGCTGCTGCCGGCGCTGGCTGCTGGACGCCGGGCTCCCAGTGCTTTCCCCTCAAATAACCTCACCAGTCACTGAAATGTCAGGGCTCTGCCCAGTTCCCCCTGCCTGAACCAGCATCATCAGCACGGCAGTGCTGCTTCAGCCCTGCACACTTTGTTCAGAATTACTCGCACGTTACCGGGATTCCCTGAGCCCGACGGTGTAAAGAGAAGAAATATCTCAGCAGTGGTTATTAGCAGCTGGGTCTGGCATGGAGGAAGATGTGCTTGAAATACTCTTCCCAGCTGAAAAACACCTCACAAAGCAAGCTCCTTGTCATGCCCATGTGGGGCCAGAGCTGCCAACTCTTTTTCTAAAGCTTTAAAAACATCAGGCGAAGTTAGGGAGTTGATACCAGGTTTCTTCCAGCAGCAGAGGACACTGCTGTGATCCCATGGACGAGTGCCCACCCAAGTTAAAAAAACCAAGCAGGGTGAAAATTTCCAAGTGAATATGTCCACTGGGCCCATGACTAAAAACTTTCTCTCTTTCCTGCTGATTTCACCACAAAGATGGAGGAGGAGGGCGTAGGGGGCCTGCACTAGGCAGTTCTGCTGTATATTTCCCAGGAGGATGAGTCACTTCTCCATCTGGATAAGACACTATGTCTCCATTCCCCAGCCACAAAGCAGGGCAACCTGAGTGCTTTTGAAAGGCCAGCCTTGAGCAAAACCAATGAGTGGGGTGCAATGAGGAGGGGTCCCGCAGGGAAGAGGGGAATTAAACACATGCAGAAACTTTGCTGGAGCAGGAGTGAATCTGGACACACAAGGCTGATGCCTGCTCAGAGGTGGAGTCTGAGCCACACCTGCTGCTGGGAAGGCTGCTGGGGCTTGTCCAGCAGATTGGCTCATCCCACAGGATAGTCCTTCCAAAGCCCTTCAGCAGAAAGGGGAGGGAAGGTGCTGAGGACCATGCTCCGCACACCCCAACACCAGCTTGAGTCAGGGGGAGATGCTCTGGGGCCACACATGGCAGCACACAGGGACCTGGTGGAGCACGTTGTACAGGAACTTCATGGAGCAGCAGAGGACAATCCTACATGGAAGCCGGTAGCTTGGCATTGTTGGCTTTTTGCTATTGCTCAGACCCCTGGCACACAGGAAAAACTCTCCTGGGAGAAATCTGGGGAGACTGCCAGCAGAGGAAGGTGCTAGGTGGAGGTCAGTAAGGCCTTGGCAAAGACAAGCTGTCACTGCTGGGATATGTCCTTAGGACAAGACCCTGTGTGGTGGCACTCCTTCTCTGAACTGCTGAAATAGACATCTTGCAGGTGACTCCCAAATTTCTCAAAGGAAGAAAGGAAAGCTTCCCTTCCCCATTTTCCCAACTGGCAAGAAACTCTCTAGAACGTGCCCTCCTGTGAGTATACCAGGACCTGTGGTGCTAATGGTTTGTGATTCACCAGGCAGGAATGCATCTCTGCATCCAAGAACTGGACTCTGGTTTTTCCATTGCTCCCTGGGATGGAGAAACAAGTAAAGGAAGGGACTTGAGCCCAAGAAGAGAGAAAAGGGCTGTGGGGTGAAGAGTCAGAGGCATGGGGGGATGAGGGCTGCCTTTCCACCCAGCACATTGACCCGCAGCTCATTTCAGTCCCCAGAGAGCTGAAGACAGCCCTTGTGCCTACTGACAGCATTTTGAGACACCATCATGCGCTGGATGAGTCGTACTGCAGCAACCCTGGACCATGGGACAGAGCCAGATGTCCCAGCAGAGGTAATTCCCACATCAGCCAAGGTCTCTGTAGGGGCTGAGTGGAGGAGAAAGGTCTTGGGAGCTGGAGCTATTTGGGCACTGGCTGAAAACCCTCTTCTTACAGAGCCAGAGACTGCAGGGGCTGTATTTGGTGCCTGTCTCAAGTCTGGGCGACCCCGTCTGTTCCCATTAGGAGGCCCAGGCGGTAAATTGGGCCCTGAATATATAATTAAGCAAAGGGCACCATCCTGAAGCCAAGGTTCACACTGATTTGTTGTGGCTGGGGTGGGAACAGCCCTTTGCAAATCGGTCGCAGGATGTTGCTCCTAGTCAGCTGGAAACTCGGTAGCTCAACTCCATAAAAGCTGGATCTAACGCTTCAGCTCCCCAGCTGGTTTCAGCATCCTGACCAGCACGCAATCTTGTGGCTTGCTTTTCTGCACGACAGTCTGGAAACCTTCCTTGAGAGCCTCTTGTTTGCTGGCTGCCAGGATTTGCCATGCAGATTCTTGCCAAAGGGATAATATAAACAAAGCATAATGTCAAGTTTCCCACACAAGTAAGATGATCTATTAGCACTGCACTTTGTACTAATTATTGCACAGTGGGTGGGGGCTTGTGAAAGGAGATTTATGCATTCAGCTAGCCTCACTTTTATTATTTGTAAGTACTTTTTGGCAAGGAATGAGCGAGATATGTATTTTATTGTTACGCTGTTGCAAACATCCTAATCTTCCGCACTCATTAAAACCTCATAACAAATAGTAAGAATGATATATTGCAGCCACAACGAGCATCTCATTCATCCCCAGGTAGGGGGAGGGGGGTGAGACACAGGAGAGGGAGGACAGGGCAAATGGGAATTTGGTTTTTTGGGCCACGGTCATATTTACATCACTTGGAGAGCCCAGGTATCTGAAGGGAGGAAGTAAGGGGAGGAGTGAGGAAAGGCTGCTGGGATACCAGGGTGGACGGGGAGCTCTGAGGTAAAGTATCAGTATGGAAGAAGGATGCTGCTGCCTCAAAGTGTGAGTCAACACTCCCAGAAAGCAAAAGCCCATTTGTGCCCTTCCTGGCATGAAGAAGTTAAGCTGTACATCTGCTCTGGGAAGTCACATCACTACCCAGGAGCAGCCAGGCTTGCAAGGCTTGTGCCTGTGTGTCAGGTACTGGCATAAGGAAGAGTCTGGGGCATCCTGGGAAGGCATCTCAGAGCATTTCTGCACTGCCTGGACCAAGAGAAAGGACCCCAGAATTTGCACAGTGTCTCAGGCTGTCTATGGGAAATTCGCTGCTGGGTGCTGTACCCATGGGGTTGATGCTGGGTGAAAGCCAAACTTTGTCTGTTGTTTTAGGGAAAAAAGTTCAGTGGAAAATATAGCCACAGGTTAAAAGGCTCTGATGGTACTTCCAGGGCCTCACAATGGTTGTGGAGTATTTTTTTACTGGGAATCCCAAGGTAAAGTTCAGAAAAGGTGATCCAGAGTCGTATGTGCACTCTTGGCACATTGGAAAAGGTTGCAGGAAGAGATGAATGGAGAGGTGGCAGGAAACCCTGTGAGAGACAGTCCCACCTGCTCCGACCCAGATCTGCACACCACAGCTGCCAGAGCCATCCCCACCTTGGATCATGCTTACCTGGGTGGGATGAGAGCTGCTTCAGAGCTAGTGGTGTATTCCCACCTAATCAGTGCCCTTCTTGCTCCACTGTCCAGTCATCTGTAGGGGCTGGGTTAAGAAAAGGACTTTCACTCTTTCCATCCATCTTCATTCGGGCTCGATGATCCTAATGCACCCTTTCCAACTCAGCATATTCTATTCTATGATTCTATGAACCATCATTTGTCCCACCTTGAATATTGTATTTCAAATAACATAGTTAGGGCTTGCCATGAACCCCAGGCTGCTGACTTTTCCTCCCATCAGAGCCTGTTCAGGCGTCCTTTCTCCCTTCACCTGCTTCTTCCAAAATATCACTCCTGTTCTCTCTCCTTCTAGCCTCCCACAAGTTACATCACTGAACTGACCTCTGGTCACAAGGGAGGAGAGTGTGACCCGGAGGCCACCTCTGACTGTCAGCACCAGCCAGGGGCAGGGTCAGTGTGGAGCAGGGTCAAGCAGAAATTCTCGGACACCCTGTTTCCAGCACAGCTTTGGAGTGGCCACGTGTGTCAGGGAGCCACCTCAACCCTTCTCTGGGTACCTCCAGGAAGGAACTGGAAATTATAGTGACTTTTTATCCCTCCAGGCTCAAAACTCATGGCATCATCTTTCTTCTTCAGTTTCAGGTAAATAAAGTTCGGGGACTGCTCAAAAACTACAACACAGAAGGTTTGAGATATTTGGGAATGGCTCCTCCATAGTCTTCTTCTCCAAGTTCATAGGAGTTTTCCAGCTGTTATTGGCTTATCCCTGGGGTGTTGCTAGGGAAGAAGCAAAAAAAGACAGGCAAGATGGAAAGGGAGAGAAGTGGTTGAATCTAGGAAACCATAGATATTGGCTGGACCTTCAGCCTATAGAAAATGTTGAAGTATAGAACATTTCACACAGATACTTTTTGGGGTTTTTGTTTGATTTTGTTTAAGATGTCCCTTCTAATCCTAAAGGTTTTATTCCCCCGTCCTCTGGCTGAGCTCTGTTACTGAAAAGGCACCATGCTCCCAGGGGACCAGGAGGGAGTGTTCCCATGTGGGAACAGAATAATCACACCCCCATGGCCTTTGCCCTCACATGGATGTAGGAGGTGGAAGGGTGTCCTGCTCTGCTCCACCATCCTGAAGCATGGACAGATCGTTCATTGCACCGGAGCCATGGCATGGCTAATATAAATGCAAGGAGTTACGTCCATCTGTGTTGGATGCTCAGCTGGAAGAGCAGCACTGGGCGGTGAGGCTGATTTCCAATCATGCCATCTGCACGTCCAGTGAGGAATGTTCTGGAGAGGGTTTCTGGAGAAAGCCTGGCTCCTCTCTGGGGTAGGAAGCAGAAGTAAGGGGGAGAAACCTTGTGCCTGAAACAGGAAAAATGAGGACTAAGGAAGTTGTCAGCATTAAGTAACTCATCCCTCAGGCTTAAGTTGCCAAAACAGGGATCAAGAAATACACCCAGCAAGGAAGGGCTTGATACTGTCTTGGGAGCCACTGGTGTGAACTCAAAATCACTCCATCAAGGACAGATTGCTCTCAAATGCAGGCACACATTGCTGAATGAGGGATTGCTGAGACTGCTGCTGCTGCTGCTGGTGGCATCCACAAGTCTGCCCCACCACCCAGCTATGGTGTGAAACCCCAGCTGAACAACCTCCCTTCACTCCTCCTGATCACCAGCAGCCCCTCCAGCAGCTAAACCCTGCCTCGTGCCTGCCCAGCCACTTGCCCATCCTTATTCAACATTTTCACCTTTTCAGACCTTATCCTGATAATAAACTTGAGGCAGAACTGGGAAACTCCCTCCTTCACCCAGTGTCTGCTGTAGTCTGGTATTAGTTTTGTTCTCACCTTCCTCCCCACTCACCTCCATCGCAATGCAGACTTATCCCATCCCTTCTCCCATCTCCCCCAGCATGCTAAACTCAATCTCCCTCCGCACAGGCTCACCCTGAACAAACCTCTTTTGTCGGGCTACCCCACACAACAAGAAAATTAGCATAATTTGGGCATGTTGAGGCCACCACAGCAGCTACAAGCCATGATTACAGTGCATGTGGTTAGCACAGCCTGCAACATCAAACAGCGTGTTTACAACAGATGTAATCCCCAATGGTACAACAGGTGTATAACAGTCAATACCAGCATTGTAGTGATCAAATAACTCCGTGGCACGTTCACATTGATCCGGTATTAATCCAGCCCCCTCGGGGGTTTGGGGTTATGATTTATACGACTCACTGGGAGGTTTCGGCACCTCTTTGGCACAGCACCAAACTGCAGGCAGGGATCAGCGTGTAATTTACCTTTGCAGTGAGAGGTTTTTGGATCCACGCTCTCAGCAAGCCAGGTTTGACAATGGCACTTTGAAAAGGAGGGCTTGTCGGAGCACGCAGGGGCACGTTGCTCTCAAAGGGTGATTCATGCTCTGCAGCTCCAGCGACTGTCCTGGTTTTACATGCTCCAGTGGTGATGGATTAAAGCAGCAACAGGAGCACAGCCCACATCAGCTCTCACAGGCTCCTGCCCACACTATGAATTTCCTCTGCTTCCCTTTATACATCAGCCCAAACCGTTTACCTTAGTGAGGAGGAATACAGGAGAGCATGGGATGAAAGCATACCAAGGGAAGGGAGCTTCTGAACGGGAATCAAAGGAAAATCCCAAGGCAGCACATCCAAAACCAATGGAAATACTTTTCCACCCAGTGCCTGGTTAATTTTTTACATTTGACACCAAAAAATGGGTGAGATTCAAGAGAATGAGGACTGTTCAGAGGGATAACAAGAACATCTGCAGCCATCCAGATGCTCAGCTGGGGCAGGAGTAGGAGCCTGGCTCATGGCTCTGCTCCTGCCTAACAGGAGTCAGCCCACCTTTGACTACGAGAGGTCCTCATTTAGAAACTCATCACACACCTAATTTTAGTTCACACCTCTACAGGCAATTTTCAGGCAAAACGCCGGCAATCAAATATGCACAGATATTAAATTAGGAGCTGTCTTTTAATAATGAGGGCAAAATGCACTGCTGAAGGAGTGTGGAAAGGAAGCTGGTGTTGTGCGTGCTGCAATCCAACAAACGAGCTTCGCTTGCAGTGGTGGCAAGCTGGTAACTTTCATGAGTATTAAATACAATTAAAGAAACAAACACTCTCCATCATTCCCCAGAGTGAGAGATGTTATCTGTTGTGGCTTTGTATTTTTACATAATCACAGTTTAAAGGAACATTTTTCCATATGTGGAAATTCCCTGTTTTCTCCTCCAAACGCTAACAAAATCCTTGCCTCTGGCTGGCTCCACTCTCTTCATGGCTCTCTGTATTGGCACTCCTGCTTGCCCCAAGGCCCCGCGGAGAAGAGCTGGGCCCAAAACAAATGCCAGAGGTGAACGTGCTGGAGAGCCAGTCCTACACCCAAACAGCACACGTTCCCTCTGCTCGGGGTGCTTTTGAAAATTCCCCTCTTCCCAGTGTTAAAAAGGTTTTTGTGATCTCACAGACCTCCTCTCTCAGGCATCCCACTCCAGCGACGTGATCAAGCGGCACGTCCCACCCATCACCGCGTGCCCATCACCCAGAAACCTCCCGGGGTAAGTGGTACGAAGGGCACAGCCGTTCCGGGAAGCTCCACCTGTACCACTGGGGGGACATGCTGGGACCTCGATAATGATAACAGCTTCCTCTTCTGATCCTGTTAAGGGGATTGAGCTCAGCCTCACTCCAACGGGTCACACGTGGGGCTTTGGCTTGGAGCGCAGCTGCTCTGTGGTAGTTTCATCCTTTTCGCTCTTCAACCCAATGGCCAGATTATTTGCCCCCTTCCTGGAGAGTGGAGCCAGGTACAGCAGGCATGGAGGGAAGCTCGTGCTGAGGGTGCCCTGCTCAGGATGCCCGTGTCTTGCACTTACACCTTTGCATGCCCAAGCTGTCTCGCTCCCAACTAGAAGCATCCACATAGGGTAGTCCATGTGTCCATCTGCACCCCATTTCTGTCCAGCCACAGTCACCATTCAGACAAGGCAGATGCGTTCCTCCCACATCTTCAAACCACTGGCCCCAGCACCCTTTGAGCCGGGCGGTGATTTCTGGCTGGCTTGTGCGGCCTTTGCTGGATTTGTTTGTTTGTTTGCTGCGGGCACTGTTTGTGTGCTGTTTGCCTGCTGAGCTTTTCTCTGCCTGTATTCAGTCCATGGGCTGGCCTGCTCCACTCTTGGACAGCATCTCGCTCACTTGCAAGCCTGCAGAAGCTTCCTGGTTCTCGCCAGCACAACCAGGACCATTCCTAGGTGCTGAGGCAAGGGTCTTGGAGAGTCCTGAGCTCCCCCACCACCTCACTGAAGCTCCAGTAGAGTTCCTCTAAAAGCTGTAAATTTGATGACCAAACCTTGAAGCAACAGAGGTCGGCTCTTCTGGTGGCAGCAGGAAAAATTCTAATGGCATCAGTACACTGAGTGGGGGCACTTAATTATGGTTATGTAGTTATAGATGTTGTCTAAAGAGTCATAGAATGGTTTGGGTTTGTAGGGGACCTAAAATATCACCTAGTTCCAAACCCTCTGCCCTAAGCAGGGATGCCACCCACTAGATGAGGTTGCTCAGGGCCCCATCCAACCTGGCCTTGGACACTTCCAGGGATGGGGCATCCACAGCTTCTCTGAGCAGGAGACCTAAAACCACATGGAAATCATCCAGGAAAGCCTATCGATGCTGAGTCCATGTCAGGAGACACCTGGGACCAGACTTTGAAACCTGTATCCGTTGGGTGATCCAAAAGGCTCCTCTCAAGATGGGAGATGCATCCATCCAGCCATGCATCACTTAATAAAACAGGGCAAGAGTGAGGAACAGTCCCACCATCTCTCTGCCAAGTCATGCTGTGCCATACATGAAATTCCTTGGGGAGGGGCTGAGCTCTGCGGTCGTACTGACCAGACCCACGCTGTGCTTTCACACTCTCCTGCGTGCACATTCCCAATTTTGCGTGAGACAGACAAGAAGACACCAAGGCTTTGAAGTTTGTCTGAGACCAAGGCAGTTATTGCTGTTATTTTCCATCTGGCAAGACTTTGAGGATCTGTGGCTCTTTCCAAATATGTTTTCTGGGAATGTTATCATATTAGAAACCATTTAGATATAAAACGTCACCGCTCATGGGAAAATCTTGTTAACACAGAGCCACTAGCGGAAGCTCTTCTTAAAAATTCCTTTCTGCTTGATAAAGGCTTTCCTTATCTAAACAGTGGTTTGGTGTCCTCCCCCTGTAGGCTGGTGTTGTGTCACGGAGTCGGAGAAGCCTCTTCCTCGAAGGCAGAAGAGGAAAGTCTAGATGAGCTGCCTTTCATGCCATTGTTTTGGTGGCTGGAGCCCGTAGGGCTCATGTTCATTATCACTGCCAGGGGAACTGCCTGGGCTGCTCTGTCTAAGCCAAGGTGCTGCTCTGGTACTGGACTCCCCGGCCATGCACCCACCCATGTCCTGGAGGAAGAATCAACCCCTCTTTGGGCAACCAAATTCTTCCCCTCTCTCCTTCCTCTTTCTCTCCTCTTCTTCCTCCACCAGAATCAAACCAGCCTGGATACTGATCACCTCTGATGCTCACACTCATCCAGCCACAAAGGACTACACATAGCAGCTGCTATTTGATTTTATTTCTAATCTCTTGTCATTTTTTTTTACCAAATCCATTTAAGCCTCTTTTAAATAGCTCAGGGACCATGAAGGGTTATTCCCCAGCTTTGTTTCTCCTTGTGCTCTGCCTTTTTCAAGCAGCTTTAAATCCTTGCCATTTTTACCCATTCTGCTCTTGTCGAGCATCACCTACAGCAAAAGTTTGTCTCCTCTCAACTGTGCTGGGCACCTTTGCAGAGCAAGGATCTCGCTGGTTCCCCACATGAACTTGATGCTCCATTACCCTTAGCTGCAGCAGCTCTAGCAAGGATGACCATTTTCTTGAGCAGCTCCCAGCTTTCCATGCGGGATGGAAATTTCAGGGCTTGCAGGTTGTGAGGAGAGCTGGTTCCATCCTGGGAAGGAAAATGCCACTGAGGCCAGGAAGAACTGCCAGAACCTGGCATCCAAGGTTTCCTAAACCAGAGTCAGGTTGTTCAGGATTGTAAGGGCCCATTCCAGGATATCTGGATCTCAAGCTCAAGCCTGGAGCTGGAGGCCTGGTAGCTTCTGAGGGAACTACCTTTACAGGGCAGGAGATGGGGGGTCCCAGGGCTTTTAGGCTCCTGGCTTGCAACAGAGAGGCTGAAAACCCAGAGGTAGGTTTGCCTCTCCACCCTCAGCCTACATGCCTAGGCCTCTGCTTCTGGTCCACGGAAGCTTGCTGAGGGCCAGACCTTCCTCACAGAAGGAGTACCTGAGGATGAGCAATCCAGCATGTTCCTGCAGTGCTCCACTTGCAGTGTCCTGTGGCTGCGGCCGCTGTGATCCTGAGCTGGGGGCTGGAGGCACCAAATTAACCTGGATTCCCTGTGTGCACCTACAGTGTCCAGCCTGGCAGTGACCTCCAGGGACTGAGTCCCAAGACCCCCACCCAACCTGCCCCATGTGAACCACTGCTGATGAGGAACCTCAGTGCACGGACATGGCAACTCCCGCTGAATCCAGCTTGCCCGTGGCTTGGGAATGCCTGCTGCATTTTCTTTCTCACTCCTCCTCTTCCTCAGCCTCGCTGAGCTGCACAGTGAGTCCTCACAAAACCTGAAGGATTCACTGCAGAGCATTGCTTGCATTTTTGATTCTGCAGTTCAGAGCCCTCGAAAGAGCCCTGCAGCCACTTAGCTCATGATGACGACTGATACCAAACACTGCTTCCTCTTGTTGCAAGTGAGTAAAAATAAACAACATCCTACTGTACCCACCTCTATCCAAGAAAGCACCGTAACTGGTATTTATAGATAAACAGAGATACATTGCCTGCTGGGGTCTGCTGCAATGAATTTAGACCTGAAGATTGAAAATCCAATTGTGTTTATAAATCAGCTGTGACATGCCAGTGTCATGTCATCAGCAGAAGGCAAAGGGCATGTTTACTACAAGCAAAGGCACACGCTACAGTCATATGCATAAGCAAGTTTCTGTGCAGACAGGTTATTTTTTGCATAGTGGTTTTTTGATTTTTACATGACTTAAGGATAATGCTCTAGGAGCCTTCTTTTTTCCTTCACGTAATTTTTTTTATGGTAACATTGTTTTTTCCCCTGTTGTGATTGACTGGAGGTTTTGTTAGGTTTTGTTTTTTTTAATGTTCTGAAGAATGTTTGTGCTTTTTTTGGCACCTCATTACAGACCTCAAAAAACCTGACTAAAACCCTGGCTGCTTCTAAAGCTCCTGCCAAAAGAATTCATGCTTCTCTAAATTTGCTGTTCACATTTCTCGTTCCAACTGATATTTTTAATAATAAATATGGTTACTAAGAATAACTGTTTACCACCTCTGTCAGCTCCAGTCTTTTATTTGGACTCAGATCTCACCCTTGGGTTACCTGTTTGTCTTGAACAAAAATCAGCACTACGTAAGAGACTCTGTGGGGACCCTCCTAACAAGTTTTCTGGTGTTCTTGGGCATGCAGCAACTGGGCAGCCTGAAAGCTGGTGTGTCACAGCCTCCTACCTGTCTGAGATCTCGTATGTGCCATGATTTCCATGGCTAAACCCAGGCTTTCCCAATCCCCAATCCCCAGTCCGTCTCCATACATCACTTTATTTTCCCTGATGTGTCTTGTCTGCAGCTCCACAGCCAGGCTTCCACAACCATCCTCTTCTATCACGCTAGCCCGGGTTTTTCAGCTGCTTTTTTTCCCCTTTTTTTCTTTTTTTTTATCCTCTAGACCAGGTCCTCTTATTAGATATGCCCTTTTCACTGACCCTGAATTATTGCTACCCATGGTCTTAGAAGAACAGTGCTGTTTGTTAGTCTAAGAGCACATGTGACTACCCTCTTCCTGGCCAACACCAGAGGTTGCAGCAGAGATTTTTCAGGCCAAAAACCGGGCATTTCAGCAAAAGCTGCGGGCTCTGAATGCGATCCGTGAGGTCAGAAGAGGACAAAGGAATCATCGTCTATTTGGGGACCTGCCGGAAGACACTAATCAGAAAGACGTGCACAAATTTAGTCCAGAGCATGCAAGAGTTTCCCCGGGCAGAATCTAAACCCTGTCGGTGGCAAACATCCCATTCCCGCTGCAACGGGGCTGCCAGCAGGAGCCGGGATTTTAATGCCCGGGATTTTTACTCCAGCCCGTCTGGAGGGAGCGGTGCCTGACCGAGCCTGCCTGGCGGCGGCGGGGAGCGGGACGTTAATGGGGAAGGGCATCCCGGTCCATAGGGGTCTGGGCTGGAGGAAGGTTCCCAGCTCGGCGGCTCTTTAGGGTTTGCAACAATTTGCAGATTAGTGTTGGCACTTCCAAGGCTGGGCTGGCAGCGAGACCTTTAACCAAGACAGACAGATTCCCTGCTGTGGCACTGTTCAGCGGGCTTAAATGGAATAACGACGTCTCTCCAGCTTGGGTGATATTGGGTCAATCTTTTTCTGTTTCACTGTGTTTCCACCCCCCTCCCCATCCCCATCCGCATCCTCCCCCCGCCTCAGGTCACGGCGCAGCCCCGGCTGTCGGGAGGGCTGCGCGCTGCCGCTCCTCTGCCTTTGTGCTTTGGGAGCTTGGGGAGGGGGGGGATCATTTTTATAACTCTTTGTACCAACGCAAGCAGAGCTAATGGTAAAAGGCAATCAAATCTTCTGCTCCAAGGCATAAGCTGGTTGCCTGCAGGGTCAGGGAGGAATTTTGCCCTCCCTTCTCCGCTGGGTTTGGAGGCTGCTCGGCATCAGCACAGCTTGTGCCTCGCCCCAAAAAACTCTCTCGTTCTTATAGCTCTTCCTTATTTTTGCTGAGAAAAGTGACAGAGGGTGCTTATGGAGTCGTCAAGGAAGGCCCCTGTCAGAGCCCACAGCAAGCAAGGCTGGGAGAGCTGCTCATGACTTTGCTGGACTTAGGGGCAAAGCATCAGGTTGCCTTTCCTCCAAGGGTTTTTGACTGCCTCCCTCTGATGTGTTCCCCCTCCATGGCACAGTGGGAATTTTCTGCCTTTAAGTCCTTTCTTTTCAGCTCCAAATCTCTATGGGTGCTGGCTCTACTCAGACTAAACATTTATGTGTGTCTGCCGGCTGGAAGCCTTGGGGTGGGAGATACCCGCACCACCACCACTCTGGCATCCCAGCCGGACCGCCTTCCCTGGGGAACAGCTCGCCTTAGCTTGGGTCAAGGCGATGCAGCAAGACACACGGCAAAACTGCAAGCAGGCACAGGCAGGGAAACAACCGTTGGGGAGGCAGGAGTTCAGAGGTAAGCCGGCTGTCCTCGGGTAACAAACTCTGGGCCACCCACATCAGAGCACCAACCTCAGCTCCCTCCCAGCAGAAATGACCAGGGGCAAATCTCAAAGGCAGAGCCAATGCGCAAGACACGCTCACACACACTCACACACACACCCCTATCGGCACGGCCTCGCAGGGGAAGAGCCGGCATCAAAGGCATCGCGGCCTCTTCTCCCGAATCCAGCTGTGCCGCAGCCCCAGGATGCCGTGCCGAGGAGGATGAAGGTGTGGGGTGGCTTCGCTCAGGCCCCCTCCTGGCTCCCAGCACTCCTTTTGCCCCCCAGACCCATGGAAGGGTGAGCCCACTGGGGCTGCCTCCCACGAGAAAGAAAACATGCACTCACAAAAAAAAGGGCTGGAAAATTTCTTTCCTTTTTTTTTTTCTTCTTCTGTTGCATTCCGAAACCAATAATTAAATTTAAAAAATAACCCAACAACAATTAACGCAAATTAAGTGTGAGGTCTAAGCTACCGGCAGAAGTTTGATTTGAAAAGAGCAAAGCAAGCAGTTCTGGTTGGGAGCTCTGATAGTTTGTCTGGTACAGATGGTCAGAGAGGCAGAGTGAGGGAAGGAGGGAGGGAAAGTGGGTGAGAAGGCACGGCTAATGCGGGGTATGAGCCACAGATTGCATGAGACCCTCTGGAGTGGCATGTGGGTTACAGCAGAACTTTTATCCTCTCAATTTGCACCAAAGGAGCATTTGGGTGGCTGTGGCTGAGTGACAATGACCGCACTCCACCGTCCCCAGCATGCTCAAAACCTTGCCCAAAACAAGGCAACCTTGCCCCCAAATCAGAGAGCTCTCAGACCAAGAAGTGCAGGGAGAAACGCACAGGAGATTGTGTGTTTGTGGGTGCGATTGCACCATCCATCCTTGCTAAGCACCTTTTTGACATATCATCTTCTCCTGGGTGAAAATCCCACTCTCCCTTCCCATCCCTGCCCATCTGCCCTCCTTCCCTCCTTGGGAAATTTTGGTGCCCTTTAGGTCCCAGCCACTAAGTCAGCCCAAAACAGGGTCCAACCAACACACAGCCGTGTCCTCCCGTGCTGCAGCCTGCAGTTCATCCCTTTGGCATGAGGGAACTCCCGTGTCACTCCGGGCACATCTGTGTCTCTCTCGATGGATAGTTAGGGGGGCTTGTGCTGCCACCCCCGAAAATGCATCACTGGGCTCCAGACCTTCTCCCAGGGGATAAACCCCCACAGTCTGTCCCTGAGGCCAGCCTTTTAAAAGAATCGCTAAATTGTTCTTATTTCTCGTTTAACTGTGTCTCTTTGTCCATCCCAAATCCTGTCCTCTCTGGGGAGATGGAAGATTGAAAAGTGCCCTTTTCCCTCCTGGCTGACCCACTTGAGAGTCTTTCACTGGACAGCCACAGAACTGCAGTGTCCAGCATCCCATTTTCTTGGGATTTCAGCTCTTGCGGGTGACCCTAAAGAAGTGACCAGGTATTTTGGGCTGCCCTGGGGGGCGGGGGCAGAAGCTGACTCAGAGCTGCCAGCTGCTTCCCCCCACGCCGCCCCCTGCCCTCCGCAGCCCCCTCCCCGTGTCCCCCACCCACGGCCCCTCGC